>JBCAUA010005069.1:0-13421 GCA_038406235.1 Peronia verruculata | reverse complement strand
ATAGTCGGGTACCCATTTAAACCTGGGTGGAGTCAGGAAATGTGTGTAAATTGCCTTTCCCAAGGAAAAAATGTCGGTACCTGTCAGGATTCGAACCCGGAACTTCAGATCCCGAGTCGACGGCCTAACCGCTAGCCCACGACACACGTACATAACAGCTTATTATTTTAGTATTTACGATTTTGGAAGCATAGCGTTTATTCCTGCCATCTCATTATACAGGAATGTGTTTTGTTGTCATGTTGCCATAGACTTAAGGAAGAGAGCATGGTAGATTAGATGTCATGAATAGTAGGCTACGGCATAGCAGAAATATTGATTGAAACGATATTGCCGGGCGATCTCCCAGCCAGGAAAGTATCCCTACTAGCCTTTCCTTAGTTGTAACTTAATAAGCAGTGTTTTTTCTCGCTCTCTGTCTCATTAGCCTACTTTTCTGTCTCTCCCACACAGTGGCACACGCACACACACACACACACACCTACCCACACCCACCCACCCACAAACACACACACACACACACACGCGCGCGCGCGCGCACACACACACACAAACACACACACTCTCTCTCTCTCTCTTACTCTCTCGTTATCTTTGTCTCAGTTTCTCTTCCCTTTATTCACCTCTCTTTTCCAACTCTGTGTTCTCCTAATTCTCCCTCTTTCTCTCCCTCCCCCTCTCTCTCTCTGTCTGTCTCCTTCAGTGCTTCTCCTCGTCTGTCATTCTTTCTTTCTCTCTTCCACTCCCATTAGCCTGCCCTCCCACTCTAAGGTATATTTACACCTTTCAACCGCCTGCCGGTGGTTATCTCGACTTACCATCTGTCTCTCCTCTCATCCATTTTCTCTCATCTTTCTCACTCCCATCCTTTTTCCATCTTTCTTGCTCATCTTCTCCTTTCAACTCTGTCTCTCCCATCTCCCTTTTCTTTTCTATTCCATCTCCATTGTCTTTCTATGCACCTGTTTATCCCTATTTCACACAGTCTCCCGCCCCCCCCCTTTTTTTCTCCCCCTCTCCCCCCCCCCCCACCACCAATCATTCTTTTTCCTCTTGTTAACTCTTTCATGTCTCCACCATAGGCTGTATTTTTTTCTCTCTTTCTCTCTCAGCTCCCATGAGTGTATTTATGCCAAAGGCAGCCGAGCATATCTATCAGACAATGAGCATATCACCAAAACATGAATGCTCCATTAGCATGCATTATACATAAATATGCCATGTTTAATCATCACTGCTATGCTTGTCAAGGGAAAGTCCTCACCTCCCCCCCCCCCCTGTTTCACTGACTTACCTGACAGCGTAACAACAAAAGCTTACCGTCTCAAGTGCTTAGATTGTCCATTTCCTTAATGTCATCTACAACACTATCATTATTATACATTCAACATCAAACAATGTTAAATATTCTGGTCAATTTATCAGTTGAAGACCAGTTGATCCTCAATCAAGGAGTACTATTTATACTGGAGTGCAGACTCATGACGTCGCCTTAAAAAAAAAACACCCGTGTCTAGCGTGCCAGCGCTGGACGCCATGGCACTAGAGGCATTGCTATTTTGCTATGCTTGGCGTCCTTTACTACGCTCGGAGTTAGTCACTTTTCTGATCTAGTAAATCTTTTCTTGTAAGCAGATTCATTTTTTTTTTCTTTAAATCGAGAGCTACAGCAAGGACAGAAAACAACAGGATTGCGATAATGAGATAATGCCATGTGAATTTCGTTCATGTACAGGTGATAACATATTTACAACAGCGTTAAATAGATGTCTTGCCTCTACTTGCATGGCTCCACACTCGGCACGTATGACGTCACGAGTCCGGACTTCAGTATAATAGTTTAAGCTTCTTGCCCTCACCGAATTGATCATGAATTATGAATTATGATTATGAATCATAAGTCTGTGAAATGAATTGTTATGTCATATTTGTTTCAATTTTTAAAGAAAATCTTTTAATTTTTTTTTTCTAACTCAGAGCGAACATGCCTCACTGAGAATCATGTTAGGGATTTTGTTATTTGACCATTACCAAAATGATCAGGTCCTGTAGACCTTAGTCGCTAGAGTGAAGTTTCATACTATTTTTTTTTTTTTTTTTATTCTTCGTTAGAATTTCTGGGTTTTTTTTTTTTGTTGTTAAAAAACCCTGTTCCGGTGTTCTCATTTCATCATTCAAGACAAACGATCAAAGGGCTGTTGGGTCATTAACCGCTGGAATAAACTGTGGTGTTTGACCAGTGAAATCCTGACACCCCGGATAAGGAGATTTTTGGATGACAGAAAGCTGCTTTGTACATAATTGAAGACGCGCTCATCATCAACGCATTCTTGGCCAACTAGACATCGACACCGATGCATAAATGGCTGGATCAATATCAGAGACAAAGATCAACTCCTGGACTGTTTGCATTATGAACATAGACACTATAATGTGTCCCATAGCAGGCAGAAACCAACAAGAAAAACAAACAAACAAAAAAAGACAAGAAAAGAAAACAAAACAAAAACAGTTCAGTTGTCAGTAAAAGGACTACAAAACAAAACAAAAACAATAACAAAACAAACAAACAAACAAACAAAAACAAACGACAACAACAAACAGTTCTCAATAAAAGGACTACAAAAACACAATTTTAGGAACCTGCTTAACGTTCTAGAATCAGTTTGAACTTTAAGGTAAAAACGATACTATGGTGCCATGACTGTCAGTAATGGCAGCAAATGTTAAATTTCAAGAAGTAGCTGTGAAACCAGCCGCTAGGACTCCTGATTTTCCGTTATTACCCATCTTTTGTAAGATGTGCATAATATTTCCTCATACAGAGTGTACATGACTTGCTATTTTTTTCAGCGTTTTAAATTTTATCTTCGTTGCGTTTTATTCAGTATGCGACACCGGGCTGTGGAAGGTTAAATATTTGGCTCTGATTATTGCAAATATTTATCCAGCAGATACACATGGTTCTCACACAAAATAATTCCTTCATTTTCTGAGTCTCAACAGCTGCCAAAGCTTAAGAGGCAAATTACAGAACATAAAATTATCATGTAATAATTCCATCTCTCCATATCCCTAATTGAAATGGTCCACTTTATTAAACGCTAGGCCCTCAGGATCCTTATTGTTAAAACGTAATTGAACATACAATAAAATTTCAGCTTCTGTGGTTTTGTGCATTTTCTTGGTTTCTAGTAGTCGCTGATGAGGAGAGCAGATAAACAACCAGACATAGCAGTGTTTTTATCATCAACATCATCATGATGTTCACTCTTGCCATTGATCTCTTCCAGGACATGAATCACAGACTAGAGTCTTCCATATCATCGGATCTTGAGACAGTTCACCATTTCTTTGCAGGAAATGTCTCTTCCTCACGTCATTGCCCAGACGTCTTTTTGACGAGATCCATAGCCTGCCCATTAGTTCCCTGTGGATTCCATCCATGGATCAGTCTTGCAGCACTACTGCACGGTTTTTCTAACATTTAGTTATCATACCCATAACCCTCTCCGCCAGTCTGTGTCTTCTTTCCTACCTATCTCGTTGGACCAATGCCAAAGCATTTCATTCTCAATTTTCTTGATCTCCTTTGGGTTTGCAGTAAAATACATCAAGTTGTGATGCTTTTCGTGTTCTTTTTCAGTCATTAAGTTTCTAATGGTTCGATCTACCAGTGTTTTTTTTTACTGAAATTCTTCCTAGCTATCAGGCTGGGCAAATGCCAACGCATTTCATTTTCGACCCTCTTCATCTTCTTTGGGTTTGCAGTAACAGGCAAAAAAAATGTGATGCTCTTCGTGTTCTGTTTTAATTATTAAACCTTTTGAACGTTGGATATATATTATTATGTCTATGTTCATTTCCTTGTCTTGTCTGTGTTAGAATCACTGTTTCTATTTTCCTTCACTGAAACCTAACATTATTCTTGATATGGATGGTAATGTGCTGTCCATTATCATATGTTTCAAAAGCAAAATTATGCCAAGTTTCAAATGATCAGAATATTTTGGGTTGGTGCCAGACCTATCTCACTGTGCACCAGGATGAACTTCATGAACGTCATAGTATCGAGATTTACGTGTTTGAAAAATGACAGATCATAGTGCTATGGACTGTTGTCAAAGATATTGTTATATGCTCTATAAGAAGTTACTAACAATTTCAGTTGTGAAATACATTACTTGGGAACGACATATCAGAATTGCGATTGCCACTAAAAAATGTATTTGTGTACTCAAAAGTGTATTGAAGATGTCTAGAGCTAGGATTATCAACATCGATTAACTGTGACATTCGTGAACTATGGAAATAACAGTTTCTGTTCCAATGAAAAATCAAGAATCAGAATTGTGATTGCTATCAAAAAGGTTTCTATAGTGTACTCAAAATTATAGCAATTGTTATCCTTCTCATTTTTCTTCTTTTCATGTAATGCATGTTTTTATCGATCTGCGTCAGACAACAGTCGCAGCAACTAGACAGCTTCTCCTGAGGGATATTACGGGCATGCATATACGTTATTCTATAAAACAGCAATAAAATTTCTGCGGTTGACTGAACCAACTTTTCAATTTTAAGTCAGCAAATGATGAAAATAAGAAGTGATTCTTTTACAGTTCGGAACCATATTTAAAACTTTCAATACGTTTTCTTTGCTACTGTGGCTCTTTTCCTCTATAAGGGGGAAAAAACACAATACAAATAATCAGGTAAGCAGGTTTAAAATGACCCACCTTAAAAAAACAAACAAACAAACAAACAAAAAACAGCCAAACAAGGAAACAAAAAAAAAAAAAAAACAAAGACAGAGAAACAAACAAACCGAACAATAAATGCGTCTCCACAGCAGTTGACGAGCATAAGTAGCCGACACTCCGCCTGAAGCTTCCAGCTTTTCATTCTGAGATATGTCACATTTCATATTTTCAGTTAGAAACCTTACAAGTAAGACTCGCTCGAGTTTGCTGGATTAAATTCAAATTCTTTGAGATTCAAGCCATGAGGTAGACCTGTCCGTGTCTTGAATAAATGTATTAGATGCATGGAATAGATCAAGCGGAAGGTCGACGATTCGATTCCTGTTATCGGAAGCCGTTCTTCAACAGCGGAGGACAAAAACTTGATGCAAATCTCAGTTATGCATGGCTTCCCTCCCTTAGATTAATGTTTGGGGATACTTAACTTTTAAGCCTCTTTCGCTGAGTACCTTAAAGGCGGCCATTACTATATCATGACCGTGTATATTCAGAAAAATATAGTCTGTTTATTGGCTCCAAAGAAGTGTTCTCCACACTTGATGGACTTCACGACAAAAGTGTGCACCCCCCCCCCCCACCTCCTCTTTTTCCACCACACCCCATTCCTCATCCCGACACGCAGCATCAGATAAAGACACAAAATACAGCTTGAGAGGTGTTCATAACATGATGAAAACGAACCTCCATACCATTACCCACCCGTATTCTCAAATATCTGGGCAGTAAACAAAGCGAATTATGTTGTTAAACTGATATCGATTTAAGAGCCCAACAGGCAACCGCCTGCCATCTGAGAAGATATGGGAATAATGATCTTTGTTGGGTCAGACGAGGTGATTTTTCGTTTTCTAATAACCGAGTATAAGGCACCCAAAGCCTGCATTTTACGGGAGTAGTAATCTTTAATTATATCCCTTATTAACTATATGCTATTAGTGGCCGCAAAGCAAGGAAACACACCCAGAGGACATGGATTAACAGATTTAAAGAGATACATGTAATGTGTTTGTACACATCCCCCCCCCCCCACCAACCCCCCATGCCAGGCATTCCGACGTGCGGCAGCCAGACATGTGGTTCTTCCCGCCACGCCCATGATGTTATAAGTAGTAGAAAAGGAAAAAAAGACAATAAGCTATGATGATGTTGATGGAGAGCCAAATGAAAGCAGCAATCTTTTCAGGACATCAGGAACAGCTGTTGCTGCTCAGCACGTTATCAAAACTATTTTATCTGCCTTTCCAGTGAGAATATTATTCATAAAACTCGCATGTCTTGTTACTTGTCTTCGGGTAGTATGGGCAAAAACGGTGCTCACGGTCAGTTTTTGTGCCAACTATTTGTGACTTCAGACAGAAGATTCTGATCTGTGACTCGAGAAACATTCTAATGTGATCACTTCTTTGTCAAAGTTCTGTGCTTGAATAAGCATAAATTGAAATACCCTTCTTTTTTTACAGGGTCGTCAGTAAGTAGACTAACAGTAATATATTGTAGAACTATTTGTATCGTGCAATAGGTCAGAATTAGCCGTGCCGATTTTCTAAACCAATTTAAACCCGTTTTGAATATTCAAAAGGTTAAACTTTATCAAATATAAATAAACTGTTAAACTAATTAGAAACTAATTTAAACTAGAATTTAATTATAATGATTTCTAGAATTAAGTACCTACCTACAGAGGTGTTAGCCTTTTTTCCTTCCCAGCATGACGGTAGATGTTGAAGTGACGAACCAAATTCGACTTCCATTGCACAAAATGACTGATTAATACTTGCTTGATCCCTAATTTATGTACAAAGTTGTGGAGGTACTTCCACACTAGTTCTTTTTTTTTTTTTTTTTCAAATCTATGGTGAACATGATCAGTTCTTTTTGTTGTTGTTGTTGTTCTTGTTTTTGTTTTTGGCATGACCATTTCTCTCTCTCTCTCTCTCTCTCTCTCTTTCTTTGTCTGTTGTGGACGTGACCAGTTCTCTCCTTTTTTAAATTCTTTAGTTGACCTGAGCAGTTACCTTCATTTATTTATTTATTTATTTTATTTTATTTATTAGTCTATTGTCGACATTGTTTCTGTCAAGATGTTATTCTGCTTTTGTCTCTGCCAAGATATTACCAATCTATTCCTCGATATTATCAATCCACTTCTTCCTTTACCTGTCTCTGTACTCTTTTTCTTAAGTGGTTCCTTGAGAGTTGTCTTACTCACCCGATCTTGTGATATGGCCAGACCAAATTTAGCTGCGCCGTTCCGATCAATACCGATATTGTTGACCTGTCCGTTTGATAACATATTGTGACATATAGGCTGGGACGGTTTGTGGAGGAAAAGCAGGGACGGATACTGTTGAGGCTTGCATGACATCAATACGTCATTTTCATGATTATGGAACACTGCAAGCTAATTATGTAAACTCTGTACTTTGTTTGTTAGTCTTTCAACCTCCACAGGTAGTGGTTATCTGGACTTTGTAAACTGTTATAGACAATACTTTGTACAATTGTGCAGATCTTTCTTCTTGTTTGGATTTTTCCCCATTCGTCTCTCCATCTACCCTTTTTTAGTTCAAAACATATAAGTCAGATTGTTCATAAGTTCATGAATTCATGATAGACCTCAACGTTTTGAATTTCCTGGCAGATTTATGAAGTGAGGTCGGCCTAAAGACTTTGAATTTGTTGAGAAATTATTTATAAATCATAGTGGGTCTTAAAATTTTGAATGTGTGTATGATTTAGTGGTAAATCTCATCATTTTGAATCTGTCATGACGTTTATATATCCAGCAGGATAGTCTTTAGAATACATTGACGGTTTGCATATGGAATGCGCAAAAGGTCATGAATACCAACAGGTTTCAGAGCCTTGGATATTCATATCTTCACTTGTGCACCATTAAAATAGTCTTTCATTTCCACAGTACTCATCAAGTACATGATGACACACATCTCTCCAGGACAACAGATATTCAGAATGCACGGAAGCTGTTTGTCGAGGGTTATAAAAGAGAGGAAGAAAACATTTTTAACGCATTTCTAGAAACAGCACAAAGATGCTAAGATGAAGGTCTATAAACTATTAAACTGCTTGGATACTGCATTTGAAGCCGGTTGAATCAATACATTATTCATATCAAGCTCTTACGGTAGACACATAAAAGTTGGCTTAAAAATTAAATACGTTTTGAATGTAAAACAGTTATACATTTCTCAGTCACGCCTATCGAAACATCATCTTTCATAGCACAACTAGAGACAGCCGCACTTGTGGGCGACAAAAGATGAGATGAGAAGGCAAAATCAGAGAATGGTCGGGAACGAGATTTCTTGAATCCCAAAGGGAAGAGGAGGGCAGAGAGGGTTGAAGGAGGTTAATGACCTCATCTGCAAAGATGTCTGTACTGCATCGGCAAATGTAAACGAATAGATGAAGGAGAAGAAGATAAGATTATTTTTATTCATGTGGGCCAAAGACGGAAACATCACAAGGTTCGGTATTCTATCAATCATGGAGAATTCAATTTCCATTATCTTGTTTTGAACCATTGGTATACCCTTAATAACTTTAGGCATTAATGTCTCATTTTATCTACAATAAATTCTTTATGATGAATCAAATTACAAGCTTAGATGACTATTCACAGTGAAATGTACAAAGACAGATGGGTCCACAATGGATTTCACAAGATGAAAGCAAAACGAGACTTGCATTTTGTCTTTGTTATTGAATTTTGCTGTGCAGGATTAGAAGATTACACCACATCAAAGATACAGACGACAATATTTGAAAGTCACGATGGTTCAACATAGTTTTAAATAACGTTGGAGTGGCAGCTGCAATAGAAGGGTCAACAGCGAGAACTGAAGCAAAACCTACAGTTTTCAATGTGAATCTCACCAGTCTGTCTTCATACGAGTACGCCAACGTCACAGAACATGGTGAGCAGAGGAGAATCCGCATAAGCCAGAGTGTGAGTGTTTAACATTTGGTGTTGGAGTTTACAGGTTTCTATTATAGCACTGAACAGATACAAATATCAATTTTTGCCGAAAGGCCAGTCTTTAGCCCTCGATGTGCCACAGAGCCGATCTAATCAAACATTTGGTAATCGTAGTTTGTGCTGGCAGTTCTTTTCAAACAGTATCATCTTCTTTCATCGTATTATTATATATGAAGACTCCAGAGGAAAAAGATGTCACATTTTTTGAAAAAAATAGTTATTGCTCCGACGTTATGAAGCACACCGCTAAGATCTGTTAACCAGAACAAGAATTCGGAAAAAAAACAGGTAAGTTCCGCTAAAAAGAGAGTTTTTAAAAGGGTATACAGTGAACACTATAGACTTCTAAACTTTAATTTGTTTTTCTCCCTTTGTAGAAGATAGTGTGACTTATCTGTTTTTTTTTTTTTTCATTGGTGTCTTCATATCATTTAAAAGCCCAACAAGTCTTTCTCCAAATTTGAATATACTATAATTACTATAGAAATCCCCCTAGGACCGAGATAGCCCCATCAAAAAAAAAAAACAAAACTGTAAGCCTCCTATTCTGTGACTTTCTGTTGACACTATCAAGAGCTCACCAAAGACCACAAAGATGTTGTGTGTCGCTGTGAGCTGGTGCACGTCAGGATCACAGACATCACCTCACTCACTGCCCACGAGTTGTGTGTGCACCAGGGCACGCGACCGTCCTTGGCAGTTGTGAGCGATGGCAAATGTATCGACTGACTTGACTGTGTATTCCGGCCACACGCTGCAGGCAGCCTGCTGAACGTATCCAGTGTGTCACCAATAATAATGTCATTTCCCGAGCCTTGTGAGGAGTGGCACCAAATACTTCACTCAGACAGCGGGTAATTTGATTCATTTGCAGGAAAAGCATTTATATATTTCTTTCATCTGACTTCTTCCGTATTAATTAAATTGTCAGAAGAGAATATTTTAAACATATTATCCATGTGACTTTATAAACACATTAGCTTCGTGATCTCTCAGCCTATGATAATTCTTATACGTTTCAGAGGTCTATTAAATAAAATTTATAAGTGAACGCGCCCTATTCAGTAGTCATCTGAAAAGGAATGAGAGAGCCTTGATGAAATGAACAGATAGAATATTTGCATACCTTGGTCGAATCGGCTCTATAGATTGACATTACTGAAAGCTCCTGGCGGTCAAACAACTAGCCTGCAACCAGCACTGGACTCTACAATCGCCAAGGAATTTTGCTTAGATACGATGCAACTAAATTGGATGCTCTTCTTCTGCATGCTTGTGAAGGACTCGCTGAGTTTTGCCACTCAGCGGACACGGTGAGTTGTCATATAGCTATGATTTATTTCTTTTGTTAATTCCTGTTGTGTTTTTACATTGGTCCACAAAATAATGAAAATAACAAAAATGAATAAAAAACAGGCACGATAGAAACAAACAAAAATCAAACAGCAGCAATAACATACACATTCAGTATATATTCACACACACATACACACATACAGACAGACATACACAGGCACTTACAAACATTATCTATCTCCTCCGGTCTTTTTTGCTTTTTTAGAATATTTTTCAAGAATCCATGGGTTTTTCCATGAAGCAGGTGAGCCTGTGATATACATGCCCAATGACACTGTGAAAACACGTCGTCGGCAACACCTCACAGGATATTGCATCTAAGTTTGGGGGGCTTTTTTTCACTAGAACGCCTTTGACATGCGAAAATGAAAGCTGAGGGGCAAAATGACGTTGGCAACACCTGATGAATAGAAAGAAGAAACAACATGAAGGAGGGAGAGCAAAAAAAAAAAAAAAACGTGCCTAACAAAGTGGCAGAAATGAGCAATTTAGCAAGGCGCTGAAGGCGTTGAGAGGAAAAGCTGGTGTGGAACATGGTAAAAAACAATGGAAATGTTAGAAAGGAAATGGATTGCAAAAGGATGTGGAAAAGAAACTTGTATGGCGGATAGAGCTGAGTAGACGCAGGCAGTGTGGTTGAAATGTTAACCTCGGCAAAATTGCCTGCTTTACGCAACATAGTTCAGTCGTTGGGCTCCTTTTGACAATGATTTGGTTTGTTTGTTTGTTTGTTTTCTGGTCTGAAACGAATAGGAACAGTGAGAGGCAAAAGAAGGCAAGGCAGGCCATAGAGGTGTTTTTAAAATTTAACATTGTATTTCTGTGAAGCAGGCTAGGAGAGAGAGAGAGAGAGAGAGAAAAAAAAGCATGTGCGTGGCTGAGTAAGCCAAAGATTAAAGCTGACGGCCGGGCTAGGTTGGAGCCATAGCAGTGGTGAAAGAGGGTGGGAGTTGGGGCGGGGGAGGGAGGGAAGATGCCGAATTAGTGAGGGACTAAAACCGACCGTCCAAGTAAGAGGATGGGCGAGGTGGGAGACAGAAATATCATGATCTAATACGGCTGCAGTATGACGGATGGAAGAAATATGGAGCAAAGTAGGATCGAAGGAGGAATGGAGATTGGGCGGATGTAACAGTGATCTGAATACATGAATTACCATCGGAATATCGTTGGTGGTGGTGTTAGATGACCTAGAGGAAATTGAGGGGAGGGGTGGGGATGAAGCCGAAAATAAATAAAGAAAAAAAAATGTGAAAGGATATTACGAATATTGGAATAATGTTGTGAAGGATAGGAAGAAGATGGGGATTTTCGATATGGCAGACCGGGACTGACAATGCTAAAGAGAATTTGAGAGGACTGACGAAGCGGAGAGAGGGAGCAGAAAAGGGGGGGGGGGGGGAGAGAGAGAGAGAAAGAAAAATTGCAGAAATAGTAGATAGGACCTAAGACGCTTGCATAACTCAGTAAAGGAGGAAGTACATGTACTACTGGTGGATGGGGCAAATAGAAGGACATGATGATTATAATTACCTAGGGTATTAAATCATGGTAAAAAAGAATATGAATTTTTTATTTTTTTAAAATCCGATAACCTGCATTCTCTGTCTGTTTCGTATTTAACTCTTACAGTGTCAGAATAAACTACTGGAGTGTCAGTTTTTTTTTTTTTTTTAAATTATGATACTCATCCACCATCAAGATGTGTTACTTTGGACCGGATGACACTATTCGTTCTTGAATTGGCTCCTTATTGGAAAGCAGTGTATAAGTAGTGAGCAAGGTCTCCAATGAACCGCACGTCTCGAGGAGCAGATCTGATAGAAAGTTTGTTCAGTTTGACTTTTCATTTTTGAACTACTTTCCAGACAGATATAATATACGAGATAAATGCAGCAAAAATATCCTAATTCTGTGTAATCTGCAAGTCTAACATGGTGTCTCTTTTAGTACGAATAGATCTTGTCGTAGGCACCTGAGGAACTTCAGTGTGATTTATTTTGATGCTTTGCAAGGGCAGTAGGCCCTTTGGCGTACTTAGAATTAAGAGGCGATTCAGAAAAGTGGCGAACGTAACAGGTGGGTGAAAAAAATACGTGACCAGACTGGAGATGTAGCAAGCAGAATGATATTGAATCAATATAGGATGTTGATGCTTCGTTGTCGTTGTTGTTGTTGTTGTTGTTGTCATCGTTTTCTTTTTTATTTCCTTCTGTTATCTTTGTATGCAGTCCTGTCGTGTGCTTTTATGCACAGTGATGTGAAAGTCTTTATTCGCGACCATCCTGCTTCTGAAGAAAAACGCATTTACTGACCACTCGGCTACTAAGAGAGCACCCTCACCCTTGATAAAGAAAGCAAAAGTAAGATGACGGTCCGGTTTAGTTCTCCTTAGGGAAAAGGTTAAATTCATCGAAAAAGATGTCTTAACTCTTTTTCCTGGGGCGTCGGCAACTCCCCGTCATCCTCACTCTTTGGTGAATTCACGTCTCTAGCATACTTTCAGAAAACGCCTATTTCGCTGCAAATGAGATATCTCAAACCTCAGTAGAAAGTGCTCGAAATAAAGTTTTTAGGGGAAAATACGTTTTGTCGTCAAAGTGCATCAGAAATAGCCAGCATACTGACGTGTGTGTGGCTGTAAATCTCAATGGGAAGGCTGGTCGACAAGGAGAGACAGAGGCAGAAATTCCCTGGAGGAACCAGCGTCTGTGGCCGATATTTGCCTACTGGGAGCTCATATCCTGATGTTCGCTTGACTTGCTTGAACTGAGCCGATTCTGAGGCCATCTTCATCGTGTAAGGCGAGCATGCAAACGTTTGCAAACCTTATGTGATGTCTTCTCTCTCGGCGGCATTGATGCTCTATTTATTATCGATTTCATTTTAATTTCTGCTCTCTCTTTTTTTTTTCATCTCTCCATCCCTCTCTTTTTTTTTCATCTCTCCATCCTGCCCTCTACATATCCCCGTCCTCTTCATCACTACTGATTCTGTCCGCCTGTAGTGTGTGTTATGTGTGTTTGTGCCTGTATTATAATCGTTCTCATCTGTCTCTGTCATATTCAGTTGTACGGTATAATTTTAATGTCTCGTTATTTCGTACTAGTTTTCGTTGTTATTGTTCTGTTTTTACTCCGACCTATTCCTCATTGTCACTTCTTGCATCCACCCATCTATCCATCCATCCATCCATCCATCCATCCATTTATCTATCCATTGAAAGGTCGACCGTTCTATCTATCTATCTATCTATCTATCTATCTATCTATCTATCTATCTATCTATCTATCTATCTATCTATC
>JBCAUA010005058.1:0-13421 GCA_038406235.1 Peronia verruculata | reverse complement strand
GATTTTTTAATCCATAATTATGATTTTGATGTGTGTTTTAAAAAATTATGTCTAATTTTGTGCGGAGTTGTGTCCCTGCTGCTAGGATTTCAGAGGTAGTTCTGGAACAGGGCAACAAGGGTAGAAGGGTTAAGATATAATAAAACAATTATATACGAGATCCATTACTGCATGAGGCTTTCCTGCCTTTTGGTGTTGTTGTTTCTCTACAGCCCAAGAGACCAAACCTAAGGCGAGGCAAACATCTACAGAACAGAAACTTTTACCAGCCTGGCTATTGATGCTGGTATGGAGAGAAAGGAATGGACATGAGTTTTGGCACAGTAATAATGGATATACAGTATAGTGGATTGAAACCCTTTTTCCCAATCTTTCTGGGCTACAGTGAGCCCATACAGAGAAAAAAAGGCTACAAATGCATGGATTAGTACATTAATAACTGCCTGATGAGGGACGGCTTCAAAGGTAATCTCTCTGTAATAAAATATCTTCTGACCCTTTTATGTATATATATATAAAAACACCTTCAGATTGATTCACATTTTGCAGCTTTCAAGGAAATATAATATGAAGGATATGACCACAAAATGTGGTAAGTGCCATGTCTTAAATTTTGAAGATGAGTACATGAGATGACACCTTTGTGTGAGTGTCAGTCTCATTTGAAAATTGTTTTGAAAAACAAAAGTGATATGTTAAACAAAAAACGATTAAAGTTTTGTTTGTATAGCACATATGGGATATAAAAAAAAAAAAAGAATTCACTGTTTTTCTCAGAGTGAGAGAATTGGATTGATCTCATTTTGCAGGCAAACCATCACATGTACAATGTATTTCCTGTCCTATGGGGGGTCCTTGTCACTAAGATTCATTAGACCTGACTGACAGTTGTTCATCTGATATACTGGCCGCTGTGTCTTTGGGCAGTTCCTTCTCAGCATCTCTTTTCTCTCTCGGGGTCAAATCGGTCAGTTCAGCCAACTGCTGATGCTGGACTTTGTCTAGAGCTTCCAGCCGCAGTCGCAGAACTTTGAGATCCTCCTGGTGCTGCTCCTCCTGTGGACAGAGTCAGAAAGTGTGTTAGGCCTCACATTGCCAAGAGATTCCACCATAGGCTTTACACTGACACTCACTTTTTAAACTACACAGAGAAATAACAAAATGCACATATAATCTCACTTGAAAGCATAAAATCCATCATTTTTCAGCATGAATACTAATTGCATTCACTGATCACTGAAAGTTGCCCTGAAGAAGGGCCAACAAGACTAAAAAAAAAACGACTCAATTTTTACAATACCGAGTGCTACAAATTGTTGTTTGTTTATTCAGATGTATGTTAGTTGCTGATAGACAGTCCGTCTTAAATTGTAAGACATTTCTACTAAATGAATACTCATTTCATCAGAGACGGTAGACATTCTAGTGGTTTGCACCGGGGAAACTGTGAGGGTTAACGAATATCATGGGTTACTTTCATGACAATGAGAACAACAGAGATATGTCAGAGGCTGGCGGAGAAGTGGAGTGACCAAAACAAACAAAGGAGTACAGTATATCTGGCAGGAGAACAGGAACACTAACACAGTCTATTTAGACAATTGCACAGTTTCATCCCCTATCCTAGCTCAATTTTAGATTTTGCAGTCATAATAGCATACATGTAGCCAATATTTAAGTGATAGAATGATGATGCGTTTTCCTGATTTATTTTCCTGAAGTTAAAAATGTAAATGGCAGCTGACAGATTACCATTCTCAATAACCCCTCCACTCTACACCACTGCTATGTATCCCACTGAGGAAACAAAACTGTTTGTGGTGTTTCTGCCAATGTTGTCGTACAAAACAGGTAAGCACAGAATAAATCAGAGATATTAATCCATTTTTCAGGACAACTTACACAATGCAAACTCTTTTCTTTCATATTATTTGCCTTTTCCCTCCCCCAAACCATTTCATTCCCATATTTGAAGTAAGCTGTAAAATTTAATTCCTTAATATGCCTTTATTTTATGTGAATAAATTTGACACATTTTCTTTGACTGTTTAACAACAAGTGACCCAGAAAGCACTGAGTGACCCCACAGCTTACCAATCACTGAAAAGTCTCAGGTAAATGAGGCCACTGCCACAAACAAACAAACATATAAATTTATTTATTTGTTTAAAAATAACAGCAAAACATGAAAGTAGGTCATCAGCAGAGCTGTCACTAAAGGAAAACAAATGGGCTTTTCCAACTAAGGTCAAATTCAGTGTGTGATAACCAAGATTATGACAGAACACATGAACACAAACATTCTTGCTCACCAGCTGATTATCAAAGGCACTCTGGTTGAGGAGAGTGGAAGCATCTAACGGCACTTTGGAGACTCGCTGGTATGAGAAGTACGAGTCTCCCCCTGAACAGTCGGACGGCACAGAGAACAGAATGGTGCGGAACTCCTGGTGGCGCCGCCACAGATCTTTCCACTGTTTGCGAAGGCGATTGTACTGATCTACAGGCACACATTTCCTAGAAGCAAACGGCAAAATAATGGACTCAATATTTATTCAAAGAATAGAATCAGGCTGTCAATGACAGAAAGAGACAGAAAAAAAAAAAAAAAAACAATCAGATTGAGCAAAGCAAGCAGCTTTCTTTTTTCAATGTCAAAATAAATTTTACAGAATTATCAGAATAATAATAAACCCCTGTAAATAAAAGTTTGTGATACTGAAGAACGACAGTCAAATTTCTGAATAAGCAAGACAATAAAAGTACTGTCAGAAAAACTACCTTTAAAAAAAAAAAAATTTTTTTTTTAAAGCAGCCCGACAAATTATCAATAACATCAGACTAAAATTCTGTCAAGTGTCAGTCAAAAACAATCTCACTTTTCCTCCACCTTGAACCTTGTAAATGTCCTAAACTCCATGTTTGGTAGAATTTCTTTAATGCAAATATTTTTAAGGACTACAGACATGTTTACGATAAGCAAAATGTTTCATAATCATTGAAGAAGCTTCCTAAGTGAAGATGATGGGACTGACACATATCTGTAGCTGGGGAACTTTTTGTACAATAGTAGTGGTTTTACTGTGACCCAGCGAGTTACGGAAACGCTGGGTATATCAGGTCCTGAGTAAAGTCAAGACTTACTGTAAAGCTTTTTTCTCCAGGTCCAGCTCCTGGTTCTCAGCCTCCAGTAACATCAACTTTTCCTTGTAGTGATCCGTCACCTTGGCTGTTTTCTTCTTCAGCTGAAACAGAAACCACAGCATTTCACACACATGATCACAATATGAATTTCAGACTGAACTACAACGTCAATTCCTATTATACGTATCCTTCATAACAAAATGAAAAATCAACAGACGATATGAAAAGAATTAATGCCTCCGACAGGTTCCCCTAGACAGAATGGTATAAACAATACAAAAAGCTTGTACATTATTAGCAAATACCTGACATAAGACGCTGAACAAATTGCATTAACAGCCTCAACAACAATTTTGTAAAACATGTAATTCCAAATCTGTAAGACAATATTTACATGTAGTTTCTGTGTTCAGATTTCATTCATGTCCCAAAGTTTGTGTACAGAAAATATGCAATTTCATATGACAGTTGTGAGATCTATATAAATCTATTCCACACTGCGAGCCAACATCCCTTCTCAGTACATCCTACTGTCATCATCTCACCTTTTTATGTATGGCCGAGGCCCTGGAGTACTTAGACTGCGACTGTCCTAACTTATCCTCCAGTTCATGAACTCGTTGCTCTAACTGGGCTCGATCCTCCGCCATGGCTGACCGCTGCTGCATCAGGATCACCTGACCACAACAAGCAGAATGACTGATAAGACAAAATGTCCCCTTATCTCTTAAATATAGCTCTTCATTTAGCAAAAAACATTCATTGAAAAATCAAAATATAAAAAAAAAAACATAATAAGAACCTTAGTGTGGAAAATCCTTGATGGTTTATAAATGAGGGTATTCACTGAATGGAACAAACTAAACCTCTTCCATTTTGCTATGGATGCCATGGGAATCCATATATTAGTTGTCAGCTAGGAAAATCTACGAAGCTCCAATGAAAAAATTTTTACATTCTTTGAGAACTATGGCTAAACCAAGTAAAATTTCAAACATTTGACAATTTCCTAGTCTGGCTCTTGTCCTTCGATTTCAAGGAACATGCAGAGGCATAAGAGCAAGCATGAGACCTTTGATTTTCAATGATCCAATGGCTATAAGCTAGAAAATATGACAGAATGACAGTATGCAGACCTTGTCAGTGAAAGAATTATTGATTATATTATACTAGAGATGCATGTGAAACAATACCGGGATTATCACTGGTCAGTTGGTGCATCTTTACCTCATGACTGTTTTGTAATTTTTCCAGTTGTGACTGGGTCAACTTTAGTTCCTCCCTGAGAAGTTCGGCATTGTTTTTGAGCCGCATGTTAGAGTCTGTTAGCTCGTTCTCCGCGCTGTTGAAGGTGCTGAGCTCTGTCTCCAGCTTGTGAATGCGAGACTTGAGGGAGGAATTCTCTGTGCGCTCTCTCTCCAGCTGGTCCTGTAAACTCTCCATATGGCTGAGACGTGTTCTGTCAGTACAAACAAAAGTCTTGAATTGATCTCACAGTAAAACAAATACATGACTACATTTAGAAAATCTGTGTTGGAGAAAACAGATTGATCTGTCAATTTATGTAAGAAAAATATCAGTTTTATTCTTTTACATCAGGTTATGAATTGCTTTAGTCATGTCCAACAGGTATAAGAAAATTATTCACCAAGATGCCCACATGCTGACACCAATCTTATAAATTTATGTTTGAGATTCAAATGTGTCATTCTATTACTCCAGTTATTTTACATAAATCTTATTTTCCATATCAAGAACAGAGTGACCTGATTACAGCTTCCACTTGTATCAACAATTCTTCACTGTTAAATGACTCTTTTCATTGTTCAACAACTGTTCCAGTTGAAGAGATTCATTTCTGGGTTTCACAAAAACAGACAAACAGCTGACTGACCTCACACCAATGAGTTCTCTCTCTGCCTGATCCTTGGCTGCGTTGGCCTGGCTGACTCGCTCGTTACTCTTCTCTTGCTCTGCATGACGTCGAGCATCATCATCGATACGACGTCTTTCCAGCTCCTGCAACCTGGTCTCCAGCTCAAATCTGTACAAAATAAGATAACAGTTATTCAGATATGTATCATTTCACACTGGTGTCCTTTGCAATGTCACCGATCCTCTCTGTTGTTCTTGGTCTGTAATTTCCTTCATCATCTATTCTTTTCATTGACTTCATGGAGAAAGTGTTGAGCATTAAAGAAACAATATCAAAGTGGAATGCTAGCACTAATGCATGTTGAAGCAGATCTGTTCACAGCATATTGAAAAGATTTCATACTACTTGTCTCTACTTCCTCCCTCTAATAGATTTTGCAATCAATGCATATTTTTTCAATGTTTCTGCAACATGAGGCCTGGGGTCTAGTTAAGCTCCAGAATCAAGATCCAAAGCAATCAATGCTTCAAGTGATTCTGAATCAGAATAAGGATAGGTACACCATTTCACCAATTTCATGTTTGTAACAAAGTGAAGAAAACATCACATCAGGCACTCTTACTTTTCATTTTCCACCTTGGCCATCTTGGCAAATTCCTCCTCCCTGGCCGCCTGGACTCTCTGCACCGCCTCCCGTTCCTTTTCCTCCAGCATATGTTGTAGCTGCCGCACCTTCGACTCAGCAATGTCCAGCTGGCTCTTCAGATCTGAGACAGAACAACAGGACAAAACTGATCACAAGGTATCAATTATCCCTCGGGCCTATACAATCCCAGCAATGGACATTCGTTATAATTCTCTTTAGAGTGGGCTGTCATCATCATTTCTTTATCTTCAATCCTGATATCTTTGAGAGTCTAAATTTGTGAGCTGCAGTGTTCAATAAAAGTTATCTACATGATGCATCCCCCATAATCCCAACACTGAGAGATAAATTGTTAGGCTTATAGATTTCCTAGTTTCAATATTGATTTCAGAGTGAGAAATGGAGGAATTCTCTGACATGAGTGGTGATAGTGGTCATGTTGTCATTAATTTGTATGATGTGATTCGTAAACTTTAGGCCACTTTGTAAGAGAAAATTATCAGTAAAAGAGCCATTTTTCAGCCACCTATGTTACTTTCCTTTACTACAGTACAAGAAGTGTACTGCAAGGCTTGTAAAGAAGGAAAAAAATCACTTTTTCTTTTGTTATTTAAAACGTGGACAAAAATCTATCATGGTAAGAAAAAAAGTTCCCATAAATTTCCATTACTCATATTTCAAGAAGCAGGTGAAAAATTGTTTGTTTGTCTTACAAACCTCTTGTATTTGACAAAGAGAAGTAATTTGGCTGAAGATCAAAATAGCTCATTAATGTTACTGTTGCCATGCCAGGTTAGGTAAGAAAAAAGACAACAAAGAGAGTACAAGGTGAGATGGCAAGACAGAATCATTCTGACCTTCCACTATGTTGCCAAGTCTGTCTCTCTCTTTCTCCAGCTCCCCTCTCTGTTTCAACATCTCCATCTTCAGGTCGGACAGGTCGACCTTTGACCTGTGAATGACCTCCTCCGCATGACCTTTCAAGACCGTGTTCTTCTTCTCCAGTTCATGAATTTCCCCCTTCAGTTTGTTCTGCTCCGTGGTTGTTGCGATCAGCTCTCGCTGCAGATTGTCCAGCTGTCGTTTCAGAGATTCACGCTCGGCCTGAATGATGGAGAAAGATGATGATGTCATTCATTTAGTTCTACATAACCAAATATGACAGCACTGCATATTTCAGATGTTCAGTGCACCTCTCCATACATATTTGCTCAGTATGAAACAATGTTAGACATTTTAAGGCCATGAGCAACAATATAATCAGATCAGCTAAATATCTACATGTGCTATATATACATATAATTATATATATATGTTAGACTTTTAACTGTATTATGGTTTCACTGGATTCATTTTGTGTATCTGCTCAGGTTTTAAATGATCACATAGATTGAAAATCAAACTTAAATAATAATAAAAAAAAAAAAAAAAAGCCAAACTGTCTAACAATTTAACTGCCTGGTAATTTAATTGCTTACAGGCTAAGTATCATCCACCCATGTAGAAGACTTACAAACAAAACTATCCTCTTTCTATAACTTGTAATAATTCTAATGATATTCACTAGAGACATGCAATGTGCTGATTATCCCCACTGGAACCTGTAACATGCATTCCACTCCTATACATTGAGACTGACACAGTAAAATACTGACCTCCAATGTACGGATCGTAGCCTGGTGTTCCGACAGCTGCTTGGCCTGAGTGCGAGTGATGTTATCTGAGTCGAGTCCGGATCTTTCTCTCAGGGCACGGATCTCTTCAAGTTCTACCAGCAACTCTTTCACCTATGGGAATCAAAAGGATCTCTCATTCATAAATCATGTCTCGGTAACACTCATTTATGATTGGGACTAAAAAAAATAGGCGGGTGTTCAGAAAATGACAGATTTAAAAAATTCTACCACATCTGAAGCGTGCATGTGTGTATGTACAGAAATGCATAAACCAGACACAGCAGCAGGATGTAGAGACTATTTCCCCACTGTTTTATCCTGCCACAAGAATATTCCTAGCAATTATTTTTTTTTTATCTCTTTTCTATTCAATTGTGGGAGGTTTTTTGTTTTTTTTTAATGATGTTTTCGGCTGATTACTGCAGTGTTGAGACTTTGCTCACAAGCTACACTGAACACTTTAGATGAAGAATGAAAGCTTGGCTATTTGTCATCAGCATCTATTTCTTATTATGCAGGCATGAAATGTTGCCGCCTCATGGATCATGGATTTCTTAACATAAGGGTTCAGCGATTCACGGTGTAGCAGATCAGAAAACAGACTTTCTGTGTGAAGTGTTTTGTATGAGATGCATTTGAATCAGACATTTAAGTTGTCAAGAAGCTCCATCCTTCATTTTTTACCTGTAAATGGAGCTGAGCATTCTCTCTCTGCAACACTCGCACTTTCTGTGTATCCTGTCCTGTCTCCGCCTGGATTTTCGCAATTGTTGTGTCTCGGTCTTGACGCAAGTTCGTCAGCTAAAGAAAAACACAAAACAAAATCATACAGTGACAAAAATTTTCGTGATATAAAAAGTCTTAAACTACAAAATGATAAATATAAAACCTGACATCTTATTATTATTATTTTTTCATTAGAAAAAGTCCTTTGTAGACTGAAATTTCAGAGCATAGGAGGATTTCATGAGAAGAAATAATCACCTCGATGTCATGTTGTTTGACTAGGTCTTCCATCTGCTGTTTATGCTCCGCACGATCATGTTCATATTCTGCCTTCAAGAAGGACAATTCATATCGCAGTTTACTCAGTGCTGATCTATATTCTTCCACCTCGGCCTCTTGTTTCTTTGCCTTTTCCTTGAAGGTTTTCTCCACTTCATCAACTATCTGGACTTTTATCAACTCCAGCCTCTGTGGTGTGATCATCTGGAACGAGATAAAGAGAGTGAGTTCAGTATGGCTAAATTTGAAGTAAATGCATTTGCAGGTCTAATCTAATATTTAAATGTAAATAATCATCAAGAAAAAAAACACATACAAAATTATAGTTTGTGTAAGATTCTTCACCGTGACTTGTTAGAAGAAAGAAAAAAGTGAACAGATAAAAATGTCCCAGGAACAATCAACATATTAAGAAAATAAAAAAAGAAATCATTGGTTTTTACTGTACACTTATTTGTCTGTCCAAAAGTAAAAAAGAAAAGCATTTTAAATAAGTCTATCTTTTTATTTATGTTCCTTTCACCGGTTCATGGTAAATTGCTCATAGTGGCTGAATGCAATAATTTCAACTCCTTGGAAGAGCTTTCAATCGCAGACACATGAACTTATTTCAAATCCCACAGATGCTACAAAAATTAATATCACCTTTGTTTTCATTTCCTCAACTTCTGCTATTTTCTCTGCCAAGTCTCTCTTGCAGGCTTCATACATCGTCAAGTATTTGTCCTTCACTATGCGAGATTCTTCTATTGTTGCCTTGTTCTCAGCTTCTAATTCAATGATTTTATCTTGAAGTCTGAAACACAAAAACATAAAATACCATATATGATCACGACGGATGTATTCACATAAAAGAAAGGCATACTTATAATAAAAATATATATACACATATGCATGAAAATGTTAGCATATAATAAATCATATGACAAGCAAATAGTTATGAAAGGATTCTGTGCCCCTCCAGCAAATTAATCTGAATGTGGAGTTGTACTTCTTTTATCTTGTCTCTACAAAGACTTCAAAAATACTATAAATACTCAGTTCTGCTGATAAAAATAGCCTTTGGCCATCACATGAAGAGAAGCAGTTATTCATGAGATGAAATAATTTTCTTGCGATGGTTGAAGCTGACATCTTTGCTCCCTGGCCTGTGTTCGCAAAAGTGAGAGATGTAGATAGTGACATAGATAGTGATGTAGATGTAGATAGTGACAATGCAATCGATGCCAAACTAAATTACATAATATGTGCCCTTGTTTCAGTCCTCAACATCTAAACCACTTGGATTCTAGGGACTGTTTGAGTGTAACTACAAATTTTCTCCTTTCCTCCAAAGAGATTTAAAACTTCTTATCACTGCATTCAAGTTCTCCAATTCACATGACATAGCTACTTATATTAATACTGGATGTATAACAATAATGGTGACACACTGTACCTGGTGTGCTCATTCTTCAGCTGCTGATAGTTTATCTTGTGTTTTTCTACCCGGGCTCTCTGATCAGCTAGAAGTTTTTGTAGCTCTGTTTCCACTGTCATAGCAGGCAACTGACTGCCCAGACTTCTACCCAGGCCTCCTCCTCCTCCTCCTACTGCCCCACCTGTGTAACCTGTTGAAGCGGCCATTCTGTGGGTTCTGTCTGTCACCTCCTGCCACGACAGAAAAAAAAAATGACATCACCTACAAACGCAATTACAATCCGAAATCTGTGAAAAATATCAGGGAGGCTAGAATCCATGATTCAACAGTCAAGGCTTACTGTCTTTTGACATAAAGCTGTAGTTTTGGTGACTTACTGTTTTGCTAGGCTTATGATTTCCATTGCCTTGACTGCAGTAATACACTGCCACTATACCTACTTTTACTATTATTATTTTTTTAACAGTGATGAAGAAACACAAAGTCAACAAAAAAAAAAACACAATATATAAAAGTTTTTGTCAGATTTTATAAAAAATTAATAAGAAGTCTGACATGCACACAGATTAAGATTTATCCAGTTAATAAAAATTCCTGAAACACAAATGCTTTAATAGGTCAGACATTTGGGTAAGGGGTTTCTTAACATTACAAAGGGTAAAAAAAAAATCTGCCATCCTAGCTAGTTGGTGTTATATGTGAGAAATGTAACCTCTATGCCATTGTCTCTTTCTAATGATTTTCACCCACTGAATCAATACAGCAAAGTAAACCTAGATTATAAATCTACTTGTACAACAGCACCTTTCAACCATTATAGCCTAAATTAGATTCCAAGCACACTAAAACAAGCTGCAAGCACTTGTTTTTCTCCAATCTCTTAGTAAAAACAAATAATCTACGAGATAGATCAGGGAGTATTTTTCTTATAAATACTGCTAAATAAGCTAGGCTACAAACAACAAACAAAACAAAAAACATGATCAGCACTGACTGATGAAGGATCCCTCACAACTAGACTGGATGTAAATGAGTGCCATTTGAGATTTAGATGTAGATCTAGCTTATACGATAGGTTTATTTATGTTTTTCTTTGAAAACCCGTAACTGTCTATTCATTGATCTGACCCAGAATTCTAAATTCTAGCAGAATAGAAAGGCCTGAGATTAGTGAATGAATATATGAATATTTTGAATTTTTCATTGAATTTGTTTTCAAAGACACATTTTGGCATTCAAAAAAGAAACTTACATCTATAGTGCAGCTATCATGATCATGATTTATAAAGATCTAGAGGTTTACATCTCTACACAACTGAAACAAACTGACGACAGTGGTGGGGGCATGGCACAGGCGCCATTGTCAGTGCAAGCACAAACTTGCTTCAGAGGTAAAAAGTTGCAATCCATTTTAAGAGGCCTTTTCCTGGCCATAGTTGCCACCGTTATACTTACATTGAACTGCGATATGGTAAGTCCAGCCATATCTGCAAAATATCATGGGCAAATAGTGCACCCAATGCCCATTATCATGACATTTTTAGTTGATTTAACTTCGCATCTTCTCGCATTCCATTCAAACTTCTACCGGAAGTTTACAGTTGAAACCAAGAGCAAGGAATGGTCTCCCTTACAAAATCAATAAACTTTCTTAAATGTGGTTTGGATGTAAAATTGATTACAGATAATTAAAATTTACACTAATTTAATCTTTTTCGAAGTCATAAATATTGCATTATAATGGTATTTCAGAATTCTGTATTTTTAGCTGTAGATCATTAAACGTTATGCATATTAAAATTGGTTATTATGCGCAGGTACTCATTAGTTTAAAGATTTTTCTGGATTTGAAAAAAGATTCGAAAAAAAAAAAAAAAATTGGTTCTTTGTAGAACAACCATTATACAACTTACTCTTGCAAAGTAAAATGATCACCGTTTCCAATCTGCTCTAAATCTATTTTTACATGTTTATGCTCGATTTTAATGTATATAATAATTTACCTGAGCACTCCGTTCAGTTTGCTAGTTAGTAATATATATATATATATATTTTCTACGCCTTGATGCTGCTGTGAATCCCATCTTTCTCTTTTCGTTTTTCTCTCGCTGTCATGTTCATTGCTAAAAAGTTGAGAACTAAAATATCTGACATCTCCTGACTGGATGTGAGAGAGATTGAGGTAGGAATGGACAGAGGTTAGAATAGGATGGGCCTTGTCCTTCTTGTGTCACATACCTAGGACAAGTCGTCTTTTACTTTAGATTTTATCTCTGCTACTGACTGACAGCTGACGGATTTAGACCACCCAGTCTGAGAATGTCGGCAGATAGGGTTTTTAAACTGTCTCTTATGAACTGAGAGGTCATTAAATTATGAGGCATTCTATTTTATTTTAATTTAGTTCATTTTATTTTGAAAGATTTTATACTATTCTATTTCATTTTTTTAAAAACATGGATGGTATAAACTGAAATTAACCGATATGTTGCCAGAAACGCCAAGAAATGTTCTTAGGATTCCCTTGTCATGGGATTCATAACCTTTTGGTTTAGGTGATTCACGTTGGCCTAATCGAAATTTAAACTGACATGGAAGTTTTAATATTGGTCAGAAATGAATTTGTCACTTTGCTGGTTCAAAGAAAGATTAAGATATTTACACGGTGCATGATAATAATTTCTTATCATAGCTGTGTGGTTTGTATACGAGAATTCTTTTACTCCAAACTAGAAAATAACATCAGTTAAAAAAAAAAAAAAAAGACAGAAACATACCTGTGCGTTTAAATTACAGTGTGTTAAGAGGACGTCATTAACACACACACACACACACACACACACACACACACACACACACACATTATTAAGGTGAATTATCGATCTATTAAAAGATATCGATCTCAGACTAAGTGAGCCAAAGCGATGCTCTTAGAATGAGGAAAGATATTAAATTTGTTCTCCATCATGCAAGTCCATGCCTGCTATAATTTCGTTATATCTTTGCTGTTGGTTTTTATTATTTGTGTGGTTGTTATTATTACATAGATCTATTATTTCTTCAATGGACTAAGAAAGAGGCAGAAATAGGGCATATTGACATCTCCTGATCCCTTTAAAATAACATTTTTTTTAGAAAAAAATCGTGTCAGAAAGAGACACAGAGAAAGAGAGAGAGAGAGAGAGAGAGAGAGAGAGAGAGAGAATAGCCTCTTGCTCCGTCACTCGTTAGAATCTTATGAACTTTTAATCCCTATGTTATAAAACTGGTCCATTTTTAAGGATGACTCATGCGTTGATGAGTCCGGAAATACCATTTCTCCACTTTGAGATGTCACTCCAGCTTGTCTCAGTTTTCTCTAGTGCTCCAGTCCTTCCGCCTGGCCTGGATTCAGATCTGAGTAGATAACTGCCAACTGTTATCAACAATTGGGTGACCTGGTGCACAACTTTGCCAAGAATGCTGGTATATCCATCCACCCATCCATCCATCCATCCATCCATCCATCCATCCATCCATCCATCCATCTATTTCAAAACGCCATGTTATCACCAACCAAAAATCCATCTAACCAACCAACTTACCTACCTACCTACCTACCTACCTACCTACCTACCTACCTACCTACCTACCTACCTACCTACCTACCTACCT
>JBCAUA010005048.1:0-13421 GCA_038406235.1 Peronia verruculata | reverse complement strand
TAGTACCGGGTAATCTTTGAACATAGAAGAGCTACAACCCTTGTGCTTGAGCCTGAGCGGGAAGATCGGGAATTCCCGAAACGGCAAACAATCCCCATTAGGAATTATCGTATGTGCTGTGAAATCCGTGCCCCCGTTTTTCCCGCACCTAGGGGAATCCCCTTCTGATCTTGCAAGAGTGATTAATACCTAAATTTGAATACAGGAACGGGATTTCGCGAGATTTAGGCTGAGTAACCAAAAATAGAGGAGCGGATTTCGCAGCACACAGTACAGTAATCTCCAGATATAAGCACTCCAAATATAAGCACACTAAGCTCATAAGCATGCTTTGGTCCCATGACGGATTTTTTTACAATGTAATTTATATGCATGTGAGCACGCTCACTCCGCATACAAGCACACTTCGCAAGTGAAAACTGTAAGTAAAAAAAAAAAAAAATCAGCTAGCAATATGAGCTACAGTGGACCCTCCAGAAAAAAAAAAAAAAAACCCACAGATCTACCAGTTTTTCAAATAACTCCCACTAGTTTTGTTTCCATTTTCTGATATGAGCTACCCAGTGAAGGATATGCATTTGGGGGACATCAACCCCGAATCATTATGCCTTTAAGGAAAAAAGCCTTGTATATAGATGTAAATAGGTGAGTTGCACTGAGTAACATAATTACAGTATGCAGTTGTTGATTATGTGTGTTTTAGATATTGGCGGATTTTTTGGCTGATTTTGGGGAAATGTCATGTGTTTAAAAGATAAATTTGGCGGATTTTGGCGGATTTCTGACGTAAAGTTGGTGGAATTTTTGCAAAAGTATCTGGCAACACTGCTGATGGGGGATAGCAGTGAATGATGGAGAGGGGGAAAACTGACTGGACTATAACTGATACATTGGAGTGAAGCGGATACATTCTGGCAGTGCTAGTGATAGCTTTCACAAAAAGAAGGTCGCGTAATAGCCATCTCATAAGCAGAAAATAGCCCATGGGTGAGAGAACCTTCGTCACGAGTGCCAGCTGGGCATTCAAATAGAATGAGAGACTTGATTTTTTTTCCCCTCTCACTATAAAGCAAGCAGACATGACCCATAGGTTCATGTGATGCTGCATGTTATGATAACATGCACTTAAAGCTGAACTAGTCATCAGCATCCAACCACACTTTAGAGTAAAAGCTCCCAGGATGAATCTACGTGGTTTACATTGTAGTCGGCAACAAAGAGACTGAAAGTTAAAATGAGGGGCGAGATGGGGCACCGCAGTAAATCAAAGATTTAAGTTCACAGGGAACTGCCCGAGCCATAATGGGCCAAGCGATAATCAGATCATGAATGAAGGGTGCACGAGAACAGCCACTTAACACAAGGGCGGGACAGGCGGGGTGTAACACATAACACTACATGTCCAGACTAGGCTACATCATGTACTGTTGGCCTGCCAATACAGGCCTTGGCAACGGCGGCAGGCAGGACCACTGCCCATAGCAAAAACAGGCAAATGCAGTTTTCTTGCCGGACTGAGTGAAAACTATACTCTGGCAGCGTTCAGAATGATGCCAAAGCACAAAATGCAGAAAAACTAGTACCCGTATTTATCTGAATTCACCCGAATACAGGAATTTTTATTCACGGTGCAGGAGGGCAGGATACTGAGTCAAAATGCAGGAGAATCCCGCAATATGCGGGAAGGTAGGCGGGTCTGACTGAGTGTATAATATGAAAACATTAAAATATGACCACTGACAACATAGAATTTATATTTCTAACTGTGACAGTACTGAACAGTCTTATTCAAAGTTGTAAAAATTGATCTGCAACACTAATGACATATAATGCAGGTGTAAATTATTGTAAATTTTACCTTATCATGACAAAATCAAAAATAGTCACTAGATAATCTTGTGGTTTGAAAATAATTTTAGGCTTTGTGTGTGTATGAAATATACTTCTCTCTTCATATTATTAATGCTTGCTAACCTTGAAACCCAATCTCTTCCCAGTGACCCCCGAATCTTTGGCAATCAAACTTGGAGCCTGTCAAACATCTGTAGACAGTTTGCAGCACTCGAATGTGACTCTCCTTTCCATTTTCAAGTTGAGCTGAAAAATATGATGGACAGTTTCATTCGCTTAATTGTATTCTGCAAAGCCATTATTAACGACATTTCTTTTTTTTTGGTTTAGATTAATGCTAAAATGCTAAAAATGAACTACGTTCTGCAAAACCAAAGACAAGAGAGACAAACTATATGGATGAATGACTACCAAATCTGAAGATCAAAATACCGAAGATGTATTAAAATATAATACAAAATTATGAAGACATGAAACATATTTTCTTTGCATGCATACCAGCTACTGAAACTTTGTTCAAGATACATTACAACAGAAAATAGAGATACTAACTAGCTGCAATGCAAAAGACAAGTTCTCTCTGTGGCAGAAGATCTTTGCTCATTTTAGGTGGTCCAAAGAGAAGGTGTGTAAAAGCTGAGAAGCCACGTCTTTCAATGTGAGTTTTAATTTGACTCTGAAAAATATAAGATTTTACACAAATAAAAATTTTACACAAATGTTTCACCAAGTTTATATTTCGCAGTGGACATACTGACTGTACAAGGGAAGAGGCAGGGAATGTGGCATCTCAAAGATATTATGACTTCTGAAGAACAATGATCAACAGTGTCAAGCAATAAATGCACTCTAATGATGTTGTTGTCAGTCATGATAAGGAATAACTAAAGTGTGCACTAAAAATGACAAATCTCAAATTTTTTTTTTGCACGTGAGAATGCATCAAATTTTTCCATCTCGTGCTCTGTAGATATTGATAATCAGACTTATAGATGTACCGCAAAGTTCATATTTCAGTGGTGCCCACTTCAGAACCTGGTCATCGGGAGACAAAACAAGCTGGCTCTTAAGAGGATGGGTTCTTAGGTGGATTGAAAAGAAATGTAACCTATCTGACCACAGATTGTCTTCACTAACTAATGATTATCATTAGTTAAAGATTTCATTTATGCGAAAAAGAACAGCTTTATCCTCTATATTTGTGTTATAATTAGATCTAACAATTCATGACCTTTCATAGAATACAATTTCATCAGTAATGCCTAGTGTTTAAACATTGAGTTAGTTTCCACAAAAAGGGTATCATTGTTGAATCAAAACATGATATTGCTATGCTACCATATGAACGATCACACAAGTGACTTTAGAGTCTACAGTTAGCCGGATGGACCAAAAGCAGCAAAGCAACTGACCAGTCAGGAGACTAAACTTACTCCTCCTTATCCACAGAGCCAATCACAATGCTGTCTAACGTGATGTCAAAGAAATGCTGATGAGTTAGTCCATAATGTGGCCTGATTATACAGTCATACATCAAACATCACATTCACTCCTTTGTATACTTGTTTTCTCCAACCCCATCCCCATTTTTCTGCACGTCTTGCACTGTACATTTCTCTCAAGTGAACAATATGATATGAAATTCATCATAAATACTCGCATGTCTCGGCCCGACTCTGGGTTGTTAGGTGGATTTTTTATTTGGGAGTGAGTTTTAGAGGGGTAAATTACAAAGAAAAAATTCCATTTCACAGCAGAGACAGATTCTTAGGTGGACTGGGCTCTTAAGCGGAGACCACTGCACCACTATATGACCACTATTGAGGTGAATGCATTTTCCATATGTTGGATGAAAATTACCCCATGTTAGTTACAGTTTAAAAGCATGAAAAAACCTTTGGACCAATCGTTCCCAAACTTTTTGGGCTACCATTAACTTGACCCCTTAACAACTTTCACACCATCCCCCAATCGAGACAATTCATTTCAGATTTCTCTTGAGTATTCATAAAACAGATGCAACCAAATTCTAAATCTCATGCATGGAGCTAGAAACTATGGAGCATACACTGCCACCATCTTGTATTTCCACCCAGAAGGCCTCCTGAGCGGTCGAATGAACGGTGGGGCCAGAGGTTAATCACTTTATCGGATCACTGCTTTACTGTTAATATGATGCATACTTGTTGCGTTGTCAATTGCTCTAAATGAACACGTTGGAAAAAATAAATTAGCTGATGAGTGTTTGAATGTTTCTGTTTGTTTAAGTTCAAAAGATTTATTTGCGATGTATTTCTGATTGTGAAAACTAAGTCTTTTGGGTTTTTTTAGTTGAAGTAAGAGAGCCACATCACATCTTCTCTGCAGAACAAAGAAAAGAGATTGACAGGAATTAGCTTGTTTCTGCCAGATATTATCACATACAACTTACGTTAATTGGCGTTTTCAATGCTAAACTTTGAATGGTTTCTAAACTTGTATATTCATAATGTTTTGACAACATCGATTCTTTTTCCCGAGATGGCGGGACATAGAAACAATTTTTTTTTTTTTTAAACCTAAATATATGAAGTGAGTTCACGCTACAACAAAAATCTTAGAATTTACTAAGACATTAGGCTGGATTTGGATAAATCATGCGGTTATCAGGGGGGTTCCAAACAGAACATAACAGGATTCTGTATCCAAATGACTATGATAGGTCTACAGTGTTCACTTTAACAAAGATTAGTTCCTGATCCATCACAAAAATAAAAAATCTAGAACCAGGAGCAATCCCAGAGAATCTTGAGTAGATAATGCCCCACTTATCTCTAGTTCTACCTGCCATCTAACCATTTTCTAGCCATCCCTCCACCACACACCTCTCCCAACATCTCCCTAACCATTCAGCACCCCACTTTAGAAACCACTGCTCTGAGAGAAAAAAAAAGAAGTTGGGGGAGGAGGAAATCCTTGAATATAGGGCACATAACAAGCAAATGATTAATTCAAGTGCACGGCGGTGGGGTGAAAAGCCACTTCTCATCCCGCCACTTCCTTCTTGATTTCAGGCCTCTATTTTCAAGTATCTAGAATCATAAATTTTAATTTGATTTATCTTTTGTTCATTATTATCTCCATACTCTTATCTAGGGGAAAGCAGATGAAAACAAAACATTCAAAGTAAAATAATAAAGGTCCCGAGCCCACTTCTACCCTTTGGCATTCTTTTACAGGTGTCCTTCCAGGCATGTGAGTTTGTATGGAGTATCACAAAGGAGTGCTACTAACTTTGCCATGGTCTGAGATGATTACTAACAAAGGCCGAGATATAATCCCCTTATCCTAAACAGTTACTGTAAGGCCCCACAAAAACTTGACTCGATAAACTGAATATTAAACTAACACAGAGCTGACTTGGAGAGCATTACTTGATCTGCTCTAATATAGTTGACACCATCAAGAACACAGGCCACTGTTGATTTGCTTTCAAGCTAATGAAATCTGGAGGCTTCGGATTACAAAAGCCTCAGCACCCGGAAGGACTTTCTTACCCATTTAAAGTTCAAGAACAGATTATGGTTATTTTGTCTCCCAAGACCCCTAGCATCCACTACACCGTATAAAACTGGTCGACCCTAGTCATCCTAAGGAAAACTTCTGAGGAAACCAGTTACTAGATGACTTGAAAAGTCTTTTGCCCCTGTACCCTGTACAATAGGAGAAAGTTTGCCCCTGAACCCTGTACAAGAGGAGGAAGTCTGACAAACATTTTCTTGCTACATAATATATATTTATGTGGCTCAGGTTTGGTGTTCAGTTTTCTACACATACACAACATTATATGTGAGCTAGTCATTCATGTTTAGAACTCAATAAAGCATAAAGCTTGAATGATTGTTTGAGCAATAATTAACAATAAATTTTCACCTTTACAGATGTGTAATCTTCTATGGCAAACAAGTCCCATATCTCAGAAAAGATCGACAATGGCTTGGATTCCACACCAACAGCACCTGGATGATGAAAAATTGTAATTTTCTCAAAGACAGCATTATGGAATATCTATAGCTTTTGGCTACTTAAACAACAAGGACACAAAAAAAGATTAACATTTCCTTGCTGCCAAGATTTTCCCTCATGTAATTTTCGACTCTCCCATTCCTTTTCTTCGGGAAAGACAATAATGCAAGATGGTTGGTAGAAACTACATGGCCGAGCACAAACAAAAAAGCTCAGGTCACAACAAATGCTACTTTCCCATGAGAATGTTGACAAACAGCATGAAGACATTACATAATGAAAATATCTCTGGTTGTTGGCTTAAGTTACAAGCATGAGCAAACTACACATGAAAGATTATATACTATCCTCTATATCATATAGGAGCAAAATGATGGTTTAACTTCATTAAGTGTTTAAGAGACTGATGGCCAAAATTTAAAACAAATCTCTATATCTCTGGAGGACAGATTACTTGAGTGCATAGACTATGGATTGGGAACAGCAAAAGGTTCCAAATTAAAAACTGAAAAAAAAATTACCTTTTGATTTGTCCCCTGCCTGAGCAAACCCTAGGGTGATAGACATGAGACAAACATTTCATTAATAAAACCAAACTGGACTTTCACATTCTATGTAAAGGTATTGGTGAATATTATTTTTAGATATTATTTTGATGTCTCAAGCTGACATGAAACGGTAACCGTGTAAACAAGGACATAGTTTAAAACTTAAAAATGAACATTTTAAATCTATTTTTTTTTTAGCAATGTCATACTTCCAATTGACCCACTGAAAAATCACTGGAGAGAACATTATTAATCATATCTCACTGACGTAGAAATGTGACTGGGCTGAGGAGAGGTGACTGATAGTGTGTGTGTGAATGCCTATATGTGGGTGGATCTGTGGGCAAGGGGGCATTCTCTCTGCCTTTGCTAACCAATGGGATTACACAGCAAATATTTCTTTGTATCTTTTTTCCCCTTTAATTCCACCGAAATACATATAATGGTAAAAAGAGCAGGATTCTGTGATGAATTTCATTCTGATTAGACTAAAGTCAGAGATTTATTTCGGACCAATGGCAGTTATTTACATCTAATGCAGATGAGGAAGACAAAGGAAGTGGCAAAATGACAAAATTTGATAACGGACAAGGGTGAGATTTGCTGATCCACAAAGGACAATGGAGGAAAGAGAGGACTGGAGAAGGTCAGACGCCTCATCTTCAAAGGTGCCTTTATCACACTTTAAGACATTGGCAGTGATCCGGGAATAGATGAGGTTAGGTGAGGTGAAAGAGTGCACCTGGTTCAACTGTTTGAACATCTTCCCAATCCTCTGCTGTTGTAACAATGCTAGGCTTTCTCTGCTCTGGCGGTTTGCTTTCATCTGAATCAACAGCATACTTTGATGCAATATCCTATGTAAGAAACAGAGTGGAAATATTACATAAGTAAATAATAGTTGTATGATGTACCTAGCAGAAACCCCTGGTGTGTAATGGAAACGATTTCTGTAACAGTTATTCTTATTTGGTGGCTCAGCTGTCAAAAATATACACAATTGTTGCACACAGTTCTGGTTATTCTAATGTATTATCAACCATCAAAAATGACAATGATTCTTTTTTTTTTTTTTCAGACACAAGAAGAACAAGTTCTAATAAAGATCTTATTCAATGAACATCCATTTTACACACACAGAATTTTTATATACTGAAATTCTAATATAATATCCCTTCCTTTAAGTCTCAAAAATTAAAGTGACCATCGCTTCAATTTATAATTATTTGTTCATTTACAACTTATTAAAGAAAACAAACAAACAAACAAACAAACAAACATGTAAACTAACACACGTACACACACATGCACGCACATATACACATACATATATTTGAATTTCAAAATGAAACATCTAAGTGATATATAAATTTAACCCTACAACTGCAAGTCCCGGGTTTATACAACAGGTGAAGCGAATGCCCTGCGTGCGATGCCCATGTTTATTCGTGGGGCTCCGCTTAGAGCTGTGATATTTCTCACTATGTCACTTTCACTTGGTGTTTATCAGCCTCAGTTTTGTCAAATGATCGCCATAATAAGTACACTCAGCTCAACAGACACTTCTTCACAAGGTAAAGAAACTTTACCTAATAGAACAGTGAGAAATTCCATGCCCAAGATGAAATCCTCTTGAACAGAAGAGAATAACAGAAATCAAAGGTCACATGGCCCACTCAGGTCTTCTCAAGTGGTCCGAAACTACAATCAAAAGAAACTATTATGATACCAGAGAATATCAAATACATGCAGTCTCTTTGTTTATACCATATTGAATAACAGCGCAGACTCCCCTGATCACTTGGCCCACTCAACAAGTTTCGCACTGAGCAGCGATCAAACTCTTGAGAGTACAAGTGAGCTATAATTGCCATGAATGAAAGCTAAAGTAGACTAGGTATCTATTAGTTTATATCAGATAGATCACTTGTGCTCTCAGTCGGTGCAATCATTAGATCACTAGGATATATTTCTTTGTAGTCACTGCTACTCTGTCAGCGTCAGCCGGTCTGATCTAATAAGAATAATCTAAGTCACAAGGATGATAGCTTGCAGTTTACACTGAGATTCTATATCATAAAAGTAAATACACCCCTATGTGAAGGACAAGGGGTGATAAACTTGGCACCCATATGAAATTGACATGTTTGTAAATACAGTCCCCACTCCTACCATTGGCTCATTGCAAATACTATTACATGTGAAGAAAGGGTGGAGTTAGGGGAGGGATTAGAGGAAGACACTAGTCAGTAAGGTGGTCAATTTGGGGCCGCACTGTGTCACTCCAAGGCTAAGGCGGAGTCTCAAAAATTAGAACAAACACTCTGAGGCAAAACACTAGTGCCGAGATCCAGACTGACAAGTCTGGCTAGGCGCGCCACAGGGCACTGTAGCCCTTAGGCTGGGTTGCAGCTCTAGAGTTAAGAAAGAAATACATCTCAGATTTACTCACAAAGATAAAAACCTACCACAATCGCTAACTATGCATGCTATACTCAACATGATAACTGTTTATTTTTAACTAAGAAAATACCTTTGGGAATCTAGTAAAATCTTCTTGCATTTTTGGTGAATCCAAAATGTCTGGCTGCAGTTCAAGCTTAATCTCTTGCATCCCATGCCCTTGTCCGTTTATTTCTAATTTGTTATTTGCTGTCTCCAAGCCAGCTGGCACATTTGTTTCTGTATCATTACTGTGACTGGAAGCAATGCCTTCCCCTCTCAATACATCCACTGATGGACCTGCAGAGTCTAGAAATAAACTCAAATCTGCAGATACTTTGTTGCGTGGGGTCAAGATTTCAGGCTGCAAATAACTAGAACCTGTTTGATTCAAGTTGAGTGCAGGGCTATTGTGTGATATTCCTCCTTGGCTGTCTTCTGCCTGTGATGATTTTGACTCAATTTCCAGTTGAGTTAAGTTTGTTTGCTTTAAATGTGATGATGTTTTGGGTCTGTCTGGTACTTCAAATTCTGAGTCTGAACTATCTGATGCATCTACCCGAGGATTTGGAAATAGTGATAAAACCGAAACATCGAGATCAAAGTCCTCAGTTTCACAGGGTTGTACTGGACACAAGCCATTTTCCAAGGTGTTGTCCTCACTCTGAGAAAAGTTAATCACAGTTTTAATTTGAACTCCAAGGCTATAAAAAGAAGATTATTTCCTTCAATAAAACAACATACAAAGGAGCTTCAACATGAAAAAAAAAAAAAATCCAGGTCCCATTTTACATGACAATTGTGTAAGCTTGTCACATTTGACTAAACAGAACTGGTGTTAAAAAATTTGTCAAACACATGCCCCACATTAACACATGTAATTATGTTCATCCTATTACAAAATATAAGTTGAGAGATGAATTACAGTATTCTGTCTTCACTTGTTCTATTCTTTTATCACTAAGTATTTTTTTTTTTCAAAAAATTTCATTTTGAGTGTAATTTTATTTTAGGTTCTACCTTTTCAAATTCAGCATTCATTTCACATGATGGTTCATTATCTTGGTGTGGCAAACCAGGTAATCCCATGTAAGGCTTTTCAATATCATGATTATCGGCCAACACTACTTCATGACCACTGCTGTCATCTCCAGTTAGTTCAAAGGTAAGTTCATCTAATGAAACTGCCGTGCTATTTTTGGAGTCCATCTGTCCAGAAAAAAAGATTCATGATATACTGAAGTACAATGTACAACTGTGAGAAAAAAAAAAAAGTCATTTACTCTCTCTTATGCTATTTGTGTATTCTGTCAAATGCTCAATAAAAGTTGTTTTTAATTTCCTTTCTTTATTATACCACACCTAATTCGAAGCATGGGGAAAAGAGATGACATATCTGATAAATTTAAAGGTCTCATTTCAGTCAAATCTACAATAGATTTGTTTCGACCAAGTGAATGGCTGGAAATCCTCCAATAAATTTTGTAGGCTAAGGGGAACAAACACTTCAAACTGACATAGAAAACACATAAAAATGCACGGGACTGACAATTGTTCTCAGATCTCATGGTGGAGCAGTTACTAACATCAGTGAGTGTTCTATTTCTAGCAGGACAAACACTCTGTCGGGGATTTCCAGGTTTTTGCTTAGTTAAATAACTATTGCAATATAGTATTTTGAATGAACTTCATATGTCAGATAGTACTTTCATGAAAGTAACTGTTAAACATGAATGACACAATTTAGCAGGAAAAGAAAATCTGAGCACCATATATGAAAGAGAGCACAAGAGGGAAAACAGTTTACAATATCTGCTACTGCATTCTTCTGTAATGTCACATAAATACAGTCTCCTCAAAGCAAGAGCTGACATAACGATTGAGATGCAACATGATGAAATCAAGCGCATGTCACACTGAAATGACAGAATTTGATTTTCTGTTTTTCAACAGTGAATGGTTTTAGTTTTAACGCAAATTTGTTTTCTTCACAGAAACCTTCTTCAATCTAAAAACACATTTCAGAATTAAATTTGCTGAAAGAGATTGAGTAAAACCCAGCAATTGTAATTTAGTTACATGGCCTAATAAGGACTAATAAAGATTGACACAAGTGATCAGCCATTTTCTCACAAAAGTCAGCAGCAACATGTCACGCCCATCATCTTTAACTGCCAATATCTCAACTTCTACTGGATGCCAAACAAAAATTTGTTCACTTACATCATATCACATCTTATTTTTAGACTTTCATGCGGCTCAGCACCTGAAGATCGTTTTATATTCTGACTTTAAATAAACAGTACTGATGACTGCAAAGCAGTTAGAATTAAAATTTTGAGCAATACACTATCCTTAGTAATTTTCATATGAATTCACAGTTCACCCCTTCAAAATCGGGTTTCTCTTTTCATCAGACATCCAGAGCATTCCTGACTGTTACGACATTTCTTCACATTTCACTCCATACAAATAAACAATAGGCCATTTATATAAGCAGTATTACAAAGAAACAGAAGAGATGGCCAAAAAAAAATTCCTTCTAGATCTATAAAATGTTTAGATTACTGGTCTAAATCTAGAGTAGATCTGGATCTAGATTATAGATCTAGATCTAATCTAGGATATCTAGCTCTCTTGAATCCAAGTAGCCTACGCCATACACGTTTTCGTGTTGTTCAATAATTCCGATTATAAACAACATGCATAAAGAGCAAGAAAGACTCAGCCCATGGGTCAAAGCACATGTATCTAACCTTCAGGACAAAACTGTGCTTCTTCTTTCAAACAGCAGGTAGATCTAGACTCTATGTGTGGGTTGCCTCACGGAGATTGCGTTTGGTGGCGTCTGCGGTAGCCATATAGGAACGGGCAATTCTAAAAGTTGGAGTTGAGAGAAGATACCATTTTCTTGCATAATAAACATAAACATAGATCTAGATTCTAATTAAATATGCATACTCTGGTATTGATATTGATCTAAGTATCTGCTACAGACGTGATAAATCCTTTCAGTCATCTGAAAAGATTGAAAGATAACAAAAATTTGTTTTATTTTGACCCGCAAACAGTAGCCTTGTGTTTACATGCCAAATTGATAATATATCAATATATAACGTAAAATATCCTAACTATAATGCTTTTTTGTTGCTGTTGCATTTAGTCATAAAAGGTGTTGTATGAATTTAATATGATATCAATGTAAAGTCTCTAAAGCGCCATAAGAGTAGTGTAGTTTGCTCTTGATGGAGTTATTTTCAACTGGTGAGCAACTTAATCAAATTTTCAATTTTACAACCTCCTCCACCTGGCAAGCCCAACCGTTTTCACCAACTCGGATTCTATGGTCTGATTACTTCTTCCGCCCAGAAGTATCGAGTATAATGAAAAGCGATTACCAGTAACAATAATTCTTTATAGCTGTTACTTCAAATTTGAAAACAAAATCATTATTAATATGATTGGGGATATCCTTCGCCAGTATCACTGCGTATATTATTTTTGTCAACACCTTTTCAGAAACCTTCTTTTGGGTCTGGTTCTAGATAAAGTAACTAAAGGCCGAAGATAGAATAGGGAAAAAATAGAATAGAAGATAGGCAGTATAGGGACCTGTACATACCCAAAGAAGAATAGTAAGGGATCCACGAATGACCAGAGCAACTTATTTTCTTTCAAAGAAAAAGTAGATTTTAAAAATATTTTATTGCTATTATTATCATTATTATTTAGTCGAGACCCCCCCCCCCCCCCCCAAAGAGGTTGAAGGACGTTCACAGAACGTAACATAGATAACTGTGTGTATAAAGGAAATAAATAACACAATACGTAAATAAAGAAATATATGCACAAGAAAGAGGTGTCTTAATACTTGTTTATCCATGGATATGAAACCATTAGGTCAACCACAACACAATAATAACTAATTAACATTGTTATTAATAATCCACCTTCGGAGCATTGCATGCTAAGTCAATTTCTTGTTTAGCTGGTAAGATTATTCCATCTTTCGTGAAAGACCATAGGTATTGAATTGAAACACTTTTGATGTCACACAAATATATATTGGTAAAAAATAAATTACAAATGAAAGAAAAGGTAATAATAATATTGTTACTTTGCTCAGAATGTGTTGTTCATGTCGAACCCAACATTTGGTAATATCGATATCATGCTGTAGCATCGTGTATCCGACCTCCATCGGTGTCTTGTAGACTGGAGCTAGATCTAACATACCATAACAGAAAAGTGTGTCTACTATCAACTTTACTTTCATATTGGTAAGAAAATGCATGTTATTATTAGCTTATTGTAAATACATAGCCCACGTTATCTGAGATTGGAGCAGAGGAGTTGTGACGTGAAAGTGATGAAAACCAGTCTTGAAGTTATAAGTTCTTCTGAATCTGGGATCTAGAATATAGATCTAGATCTAGAGTCTAGATCTAGATCTATGTCTCGCAACCAGTCAAAATGAGACATAGGCTAGATCTTGATCTATGTCGATTTTTCACCTTATGGACTTTTTCATGTCAAGTGATAGCTTATTTCATACCCTTTTAGGAAGTGAAAAAA
>JBCAUA010005047.1:0-27798 GCA_038406235.1 Peronia verruculata | reverse complement strand
GATATTTTGAAAATTTAAAAAGCACAATAAACAGCTCACCAAGCTCTGTCTGTTAATGCATATTTCAATAGCTAATTCAGTATTTGAAAATTTTACTAAAGTGCCTATTTTAATTGATATGGAATTCAGATTTCCACCATTTTCAGTGTATTCCCTTTTGGAATAGTGTTAGTCATGTATGACATAAATGAAAAAATATTCTTGATTCAGTGCAGTTTATAAGTATTAAATCTTTTCCGAATTGTTTAGACTGTATTTCTGTGTCATTATTTCTCATGAAAGAATTATATTTGTAAAGTTTTATTATGTTTTTTTTTTTTTTTTTAAATCTGTTACAGAAAGTTCTAGACAGAGTGTGCCTTTTGATCAAATAGAGAAATGGAAAGCAAAGGAGAGGCAGTTGCAAAATGAAAGGAAGAATAAGGATAATTTGGATGTTTCAGATAGCAGCAGCAATAATGACAGTTCATCTTCTCCTAAGAGAGCACAAAAAGTTAAAAAGGGAAGGATAGGTTGCACTAGCATTTCACCTGTTCTAGCCTCAACACATAATACAACTCCACCTCGAAACAGTCACCAAAACTCCATCCAGAAAGTGATCCCTGACAGATCGGAAAACTCGGGAACCTCAGAGCAAAATTCAAATGCACATTCTCTGAAAGACAACTTCATACAGATTTTGAATAGCCAACCCTCTGACACTGTGAATTCTGTGAACATTGATGATGGAAGGGACCATGTATCAGAAGGTGAGGATCCTCACTTATCAGTCACAACTGATCCTCTGACGGATGATGATTCATGTGATGAAATGGACAAATTGATTTTGTCAGAGGCAAACAGAGCTGAGACTGCCTTGAGAAAGAGTGGTCTCTCATCAGAGAGTGACATAACAAAGAGATCTGTCAAACGTACGAGACAACAAACTACTGATGAGACTTTAGATAGTTCTCCAGAAATAAATCACCCTAACAAATCAAGCAGGAGTAAAAATTATCCCAAGGCGTCTGCCACAGAAGAAAGTGGTAAATCTAAGAATATCCCGACTGAGAAAGCATCATTATCACATGGGGCTGCAAACAAAGAATCTTCATCTCCTGTGAGACCGCCTGTAAATAAATTGCTCCGACTTGAAAATCAGTCCTCTCCTTCAAAAGCTTCACCAGTTACCCGAAAATCAGGACGGGGTCAAATTTTAGGCGGAGATCAGAGATCTTCCACACCAGGAAAGACTCAAAAACAGAAGGATGATCCCAGTGAACAAGGAAGTGGCTCAGCATCCGGTAGGCCCTCTCCACATGTTGAAATGACTGATAACAGACAGGAGAGTGGGTCAACATCAAGAAACTCAGGTATATTCCATGAACTTTAAAATAAAGTAGTTAGACGAGACAGAATCTTCTGTCCTTTTGCATATGCATAATTTTCCCTACTTTGGGTTTTCTTCTTGCATATGGAAGAGTGAACTGGGCATTTTACACTTCTAATAAATGTGGGCAGCATTCATGTTTGAACTGGGCATTTTACACTTCTAATAAATGTGGGCAGCATTCATGTTTGAACTGGGCATTTTACAATTCTAATAAATGTAGGTAGCATTCATGTTCCTGTCATTTCATGCATTTGTTGTTACTGGTACTGTAGTCACTGTTTGTAGGTATCTTAAATGAATTATGGTTATTGAAGGATACAAGCTAATCTGCGGATATCAGAATACATTTCATTTACATTAACATATTGTAAATTAAGTGTGATATGAGAATTATGCCAAACAAAAGTTTTTCTTCCGGGTTTTAATTCATGCTTTTTCATTTGAGGTTTGGAATAGGTCTTATTGATAAGAATGGAATGCCATTTTTTTTTTTTTTTTTTTTTGTATAAATGCTGCTTTTTGCTGCATGCAGTTTGCAGAGCATTTCATATAAAAAATATGTTACATCAGTCTGTAAGATCAATGCAGGTTTGATTTTTTTAATAGGACATAGCCTTGTTTTGATATATTTTATTTTCAGAGGAAAACTGAGCCTGTGAATCATTTACTATGAACATTTATTCAGTAACTGTTAGTGATAAGGTTAAACTTGTTGGTCTCTTTCAGGCATTGCTGGTAGACATGTTGATCTTTCGGTAACCAGAAAAAGAGTGCAAGTAAGTCCTCAGGATGAAAGTCAGCTGGTTGTGGCCAGCATGTTGACCTGTCTCAGTGTTTGAATAGGAAAACTGACATTGCTGGCTTTTCACAGAGAATGTCATAATCAGCTGACCACTTTTTCTCCCCTCCTGCCTGTTTTGAAGGAATCATATTTTCATATTTTGCATGTTCAATTTTTGGCCTCTCCTTTCCCTGTTTGTCTTCTGCTCTGTATCTTTTTAAGATTCTTCTAATAGTTCAGTAATAAATATAGTGTTACTACTCTTGGAGCAATTTAGAAATGAGTTAAAGGAGGATGCTGGTAAGAACAATTGAATCTAGGTCAACATTTGGTATCTTTAGATGTATTGGATTATTCCAGTTCAGCTTTCCCACTTGGATTTGATCATTTATAAAGGAAAGGGGCAATCTGAGATATTTCTGATGTATGAAAATAATCTCTTGACTGACATGAATACCGACATGCTAAATAGATCACTAGATACAATCTGCTTTTGCAGTCAATATACTGAAGGAGTTTTCGAAATATCTATGGAGCTTGTTGAGATTTTAAGATAATGGGGTTGTATGCTTTTTTGTCTTGAAATTCAATATAACTACCGCTGATTATTCAACATGGATATTTTTCTTGTTTCATGTCAGTAAGGGTATAGTTGTTTATCTAAATACAAACACAAAAAATTTTTTTAAAAATTTGAAATAGGCTATGCAGCTTTTTGGGCTTTAATTTGGATTTTCATTCCCCCCTTTAAAGTATTTCACTTGTATATATGTGAGATGCGACACGATGAAATCAAGTACTCGTCAAAATGAGGCGACCGGAGAAATTGCGTTTTTCACCAGTGAATGAATTTTTAATGCATTTTTTTTTTCTTCCCAGAACCCTTCTAGATCAATCTAAAAATACATTTCAGGGTTAAAATTGCTGAAATAGATTGAGTGAAAGCAAAAAAATTATAATTTACTGGCATGGCCTAATAAGGATTAATAAGGATTTACAAAAATGATCCACCATTTTCTCCCTAAATTCAGCTACAGCAACAGGTCATTGCCATCGTCTTTGATTTGCCAATACCTCAACTTCTACTTAAGGTAGAGCAAAAATTTTTTCACTCACAGAAAGGGAAATGAATAATCTCCACAGTGGTACCAATAACTCCATATACTCGTAATCTGATGAGTGCCTGATTTCACTATGTCGCATCTCATTATATGTATCAAGCAATAGGGCTAAGGAGATGTGAAGTGAAAGTGCAGCAGAAAATAGGTCTAGACTAGGGGAGACTTGATGAGAGCATAGGGAGGAGAAGAGAGTGTCTGCAGTTGGTGGTAGTGTGGGTATTACCTATAAAATAAATGACAGGGGGGGGGGGGGACTGGACAGTGACTGTGTTACTGTAGGCTTACTTGATCACCCCAAGATTTTATTGCCTCTGTTGAATGACAATTTTTCTTAATAAATCGGGTTCAATGAATCGCTGAGCTGTACTGTCATCTCAGACATCTTCAAAAAAGATTATGAGAAAAAAAAAGCTGCGTGCACTGTGTGCTGCCTATGCAGACTCGACTTGTTCGTACAGGTTTTTATTTCATTCACTTTTTGTGCTGACATTCTCAGCCTTGTATCCGATTGAAAATTGATGAAAGATCCCATGATCTCGTTGTATTCTAGGTTTACTATATTCATACAAAATAAATTTAATTATTGTTCTCTTCCAACACTTACAATAAAATCAGCCTTGATTTAAAATGCACCCTTCTGTTGATTTACCTGCAAATGCAGTGACTTAGGATTTGATAGTAGTGCCAAGAACAAAAAAAGTAAAGTGATGTGGAGTGGATGCAGGTGCTTTTTTTTTTTTTTTTCATTTCATTTGTTTCAGTGATTGTTTCATTTCTCTTCCAGTTTCTCTGTGACATGTATGGCCTGGAGGAGAAGGAAGCAGCACATGTGTTGATGTACCATGATGGAAATTTTCATGCCACAATGAAATTCTTGGATTCCTAGCTCTGGTGTGTAGAACTGTGATCTTGTAGCAATACAGAACACATAGTTGTGAGGACAGGATGAATTGTATGCAGCATGAAATCATTACTGTAAGAGAAATGTAGAGACACATCTCACTGGTGCTTTAAGCAATGAAATTTATAAAATTCAGTGGTAATAGCTAGAGCTCCGTCTCTCTTCTTTTAACGTACCAAAGTGTTGCTTTCCCCGGAATGATGGGAATGCAGCCACACAGCATGTGCTACACCATTTTTTCTATAGTGGACTACGCTGAAGTTGGAGTTGCTTGAGTTTTCCCTTGGAACAAGTATAGGGATGACTTGAATTCTGTGATAATAAAATGGCTTATCGCACTGCATGCACTGATTAGAATTTTCAGATCCTGATCATTTAATGTCATTGACCTAAAAGTAACGTGGATGAGTTGATTTTTTGTTTTTTTTTCTTTTCAGGGTTTTAGGGTTGTGACTTCATGATCTGACAAACCAAATGTTACAAAAGGATGACACACTTCACACATTCATTTCACGTTACTTTTGTTTTCAAGCAATTTACTTGGATGATAACAATGTATGTCTAATCAAGAATTAAGGAGAGTGTTTGGGGAGGCACAGGAAGGGAGTGGTTTTTGTGAGAAAGAGACACTGAAATAGAGAGGAAGGATTTGGGAGAAGAGTGACATGATGAACTACAGTCCACATTGTGTGTGCAGCCTGGTTTTTGCTCAGTTTGGTTATTGGCCAGAAAGTCAAGATTTAAAAAGAAAAGAAAAGATGTGAAACTTAATATTTCACAATAGTGACCTTATGTATTGTCATGTGAAATTAACTGTAGAGTAGTTTGATACTGAATAATACCATTTTATATATGAACCTCTCATAAATTAAAATTTCACTGTGGTCCTAAAAATTGGCCATCGCTTGGCCAGTCAACATTTTTTGGAAGACATGCCATGTTTCAGACTTTAACGCCAAAGGCACAACTATAGTGTGTGGAGTGAGGGTGGGAGATAAAAAATGTGTACAGTAGCTTGATACATGCCCATGTATTCAAGTGATTGTAAAGAGGTGCCATGGAAAGCATGCCTGGTTATACAAAGTCTAAGTCAGACTGGATGAGGTCCAGCCGGATGCTTTTGTTAACCATAGATGTATTGATCTAGTTTCCATTGCCCCAGTGAAATTGACTGAAGTGTATTTGATTGTATTGTGATCTCAGAATAATCAATGATTATATAGATATCTGCTATTGAAGACTCAAGAGTTAATTGTACAGATTCCACCATCTCTGAGATCACTATGGATGTGTTAATTGTTATGTGTTGGGGGCTGGGTCCAGGGTGTGGATTGAGAAACACTTTTTTTTTTCATTTCATTTAGATCTATATTACATTCATTTTATTCCAATGCATTTTTTGTTATCTGTATCTGTTTTTTTCTGTTAAAAGTAAACAGGTTTCTTCTGTAGGAACATTTATAACAACTTAGAAGCAAACTTCATGTGAAATTTCATACCTAAAATACATTAAAGTGAGTTCATGAGTACATGTATATATTGGAATCACCCTTTCTTTTTTATTTTTATCCGCTTTGTTATTGTACTACTAGTTTAGTAATTTTTGCTGCTTGGTGACATTGTCTTTCAAATTTGTCTGCTTTTTGTTCTGAAATCACATCACATTATCACTCTAAATGCTGTCAAGTTACATTCCTGTCAGTTGTCCTCTCTTCTACTAATCAAGAAAGACTTACAGTGTATGTATCATGTATGTAGATGATTTTTTTATTTATACTATACTGTTGGCATATATGATTGTTGATGTGTCACGTTGATATCTGATTGTACTATATTTTGATGTTGAATAAAAGGAAAGTACATTTTATTACGGATGGACTTTGTTCCCTTTTTCTGTTAAAATGTGTGTCAGTAAGGTATTTTGAGATCGGCCACATGACTGAGGAAACATCGCTCACATATCGCTTTGTTTGTATTGTGTGACTTCTGAAAGCTTATCATTCGACAAGATTTGTCGGCCATGCACAGAGTATATAAACAAATCAGCGTGTAAGTGAAAAGCCTGAGTCGTGTGACTTTTCTGGAAATAACCTTATTGTTGCTAAATGTATGTCAAGTAAATGTGCATGATGCTCAGGGCAGCTTGTGGTCTTCAGTCCATGGCACTGATGAGTAGGAGTTAATAATAGAGGCATGGTGAACTAAACAGATCTGATATCCGAACAAGTAAAATCGCAATTGTGGCATTATTGTGAATCTACGCAGCGAAAGTCAAGAGAGATGGGTCATGGTCTTGGTCGGGCAATCTCGCAGAGGGCAATGTGCATTGTAGCTGAAAAGATGTACAAAATTTTAAAAATGAGAAATGTGGATGGGGCACTGGACTCATTTTGTTACCAGGGTCTAGATGAGGTGAAGACATTGTGGGTCTTGAGGGACAGGCGCTTATGAATAACACTTACCGTCCATTGGACAAGGCTGGCTGGTTTTAACATAACTCGTAGTCATTGGACTTATGCAGAATATATTATGTCACCATGGGCCATGGAGCTATAAATAGCTTCCTGCTATAAGTAAGGCTTCAAAAATCATCATCTGCAAGTGGGACCACTGCTCGTGGATTACGCAGTGATCGTGACAACTAATTAAAGTCTAGTACAACTCTTTTATTTCTCTAGGACTATAAAGGCCTACACAGAATGAATGTAAAAAATGTCTTGACTTACTCTTATTCTTAATCAGTTTTCGATGGACATAATAATATAAATGTAATCATACATAAACATTTCCTGCCCAGTTCAAAATTTTAAATTTCCATAAAAACGCAGAAAATGCACACACACACATAGACAAAAATTGAAAAGTGCAGTAATCATGTGGCTTGGGGAAAAAATGCGGCAGCATGTTTCATGGCCCACAGACCAGTACAAACACACACACAATAAAAAATAAATAATAAAAAATAATGCATATGGCAGAATTTCATCAAAATATGGTTCAAGATGCCAACAATGCATTATATTGATGAAATTCAATTAAATTGCATTTTGAAATGGGACCAAGTGAGATTTCTGCACAAATTTTTTCATTTAATTGCGTGTTTGACACCAGAAAATACAGGAAATTTAAAGGGGTCAAAGATAACTCAGTATATATGTAATGTAATTGCTGTTACATTCACTGCTTTAGTTCAGCAGAGGAGGTTTAGGGTCGATAAAACCTGAAATATTTCACCATAAATCCACGCATATATTATACATGTATTATGACCTAAGCTTTTTTAATTAATTTCTTATCTATGGAAGAACTTAATGTGTGCAAAACTGTAAAACAATCACAACAACAACAACAACAACAAAAAACAACTTTTGTAGGAAAAAATATAGAAAAGAAAATGCCTTTGCTTGTCACAGTGCACTCTCCGATTCATAATGCATGCATTGACTTTTATTGTACATGATCTGATCTACATAGACCACTCGGACATGATAATCTATTTTGGGATCAAAGTTTTCAAATTCAGTAAGCTCTATCAGTTGAAAAGGGACAGGTGTCCATGTTTCAACCTTCAGCATTTGCAAGTGTACTTGAATGGAAACGCACGCCTGTATAGTTTTAATTTTAAATTTTAATAGTAAAGGTAAAACAACATTAGTTTCGTTATTTTAACCTGCAGTATTCGAAATCCGCATTTTGGTTTTCCAGCAATAACGACGGGCTGTAACTCTAATGCCAACGGCTGTTACTCACCACGCAAATTGCTGGCTGCTCAAGATGTTAACTCCAAAGTTTACACTTTCCCAGGATTCCAATTTCGTCTATGTTCATATCAATGTGGCTTACATAAAGTTATCAGAGACAGAATGCTATGTCCATGATGACGAATTCTACTTCTTTTCCCATCCATATTATCTTCGTCTTCATTTCCCGGGTGAAATACGGGACGATAGCTCAGCAGCATCAGAATATGATTCGGACACCGGCAACCTCACAGTCCGTGTATCCAAAGCCACGAAAGGTGAAATATTTGAAGGATTAGATATGCTTACAAAACTGCTCACTCCAAAAGTTGTTACCAAGTCTACTGAAATTGAGGTAATCAGTGTCAGTGATGAAAAGACTGTTGAAAGCAGCTGCAACACAGAAGAAGCAGATGATAACGATTCAGAATGGGATTGGTTTATTGAACAAACTGTAGATGAAACACTGAATCCTTTGAATGAAGGTCCAAAATATGGTTTTGCAGATAGAAAGTCAAATTTATTGAATGCGCTTACCACAGAGCTTCGAGATATGATTGAACTGAAAGATCCTGACAATGTATTGCCTCATGAACGGCAGATTCTACGACAACAGTATGAGAAAGAACATTTTAACTGTGAACATTATTTGGCTGATCTTTTTGATGATGAAATAATTCAGAATGTCATTTCACCAGAATATCCTGAGTTGACTGGAATCCCAGGAGAAGTTACAATGCTATCAGATTCTGAAAGGGAGAAACTTCTGCAATTGCCTCGCAGAGAATACATCATTGATTCCTCACAGCTACGAGGCATTTCACTAGGTCTGGTGGATCTGATGTTTGCCTATGCATATGATTTTCGTTTTCGACATGGAGAACAAAATGTTGAATCAGACTGGACTATTTGCAAACTAAGTGCCACTCTGTCTTGGTTAGACTCATTTGAAAATGTGAAAAGTGTTTTAGTAAGTTGTGCAAGGAGATCACTTATATTTCCTCTTTACCGCAACTGGAAACTTTTTCAAAGGATTTTATGTGATGTGAGAACTATGTTCAGTGTGGGGCAGTCACAGTTGTTGAAGTGCTTGCTTGATATCCACACAATTTTGTCACACAGTGACGTTCATTATCCACTGAATGAGCTGTATATTACAGACTATTGTGTGTGGATTCAGAGTGCGGATCCCAAAATGTTAGAAACACTAGCCAAAGCTCTTGACACAGTGGAAATTACAAAATCAGATCTAGGTTTAGAGCTGGATGAAATGGAAGAGGATGCAAGAAAACTGATCAATGAACAGTCTGATGATGATGAAGAAAAATGTGATGTTGATAGATTAGCTAATGCAGTGTCTGATGTAGTGAAAATTACACAAAGTGAGGACTGTGACAGTGATGATGAAGACAGTGACACTGATACCAGTGATAGTGATAGTTCAGGGAGTTCAGATAGTGATTCAGATTGTGCTGGTGAAAATGATGAAACTGACAGTGGATTAAGAAAAACAAGTCATGGCTCTGAAGGTGATACACTTCCATCTGGAACTGGTGAACACATAATGTAGGATAGATCATATTTTTCCCACGAATGGCTTATTATTATTACCTAATTAAAAAAAAAAAGTGTTCAGAATTATCACATCTGGCTTATTTGCATCAAGTATTTGCTTATTGAGTATTATTTTATTTTATAATGATATGATGCTACATTAGTATACATGTGTTGAATTGGTGGTGGGTAGATCTGTAACTGTCATTTGAATGAGATAAATCTGCAGCATGATACCGGTACTTTCTGAAAAATGCCATACATAGTAAAAATAATATATATATAGGCCTATTTACTATTTGACCCAGTCTTCTCAGTATCTCACCCCGATCAACCAAAACTGTAGAACTGATATCATTTTAGAGTGTATAGTTGTATCATATCTTATGTTCTTTCTACTTTCTTTAAATGATAGACTATTATAGCTACAATTTTTTTTTTGTTTTTTTTTTACAGATTCTTTTTCCGCAGTTGAACCATTTATTAGTAAATCTTTTGCTGAAGAGTTTTATCATTGTCACTGTGAATGAAAGTGATGCCTGATGCGAGGAAATGATGCCTGATGTATAGCTTGACTTGAATAAAACAAAACTAAGAAAAAGACAGCTCTACAAAGCTGGGCAAAACAAGGAAGTGTTGCTATCCAATTTACACAACTCATACCATCTATCACAACTAGATCTAATACAAGTTTTGTTAATTTACTGTCTCATGAAGTGATGTTGCGATGAATGGGAGTCTTGGCAATTAATTAAATATTGCAAGGCCAGTGGCGTACTGGCAGTGAGAAATTAAATAATTTAATACACACCTCAGTTTAATGGAAAATGGCCTTTTTTTTCTTCTTTTTTTGTTTTTCAAGAAATGATTCTTTTTTTATTTCAAATTTCTACATGATGTCATGTCTGTTGACTGTGAATGCTAACTACAATACTGGTGGATTCCAAATTGGCCTTATAAAACTTTGAAGTAAAGAAAGTTGAAATTCACCTAGTCCTGCTATAGACTAGTAAATGCTCAAGGAGATTCTCTTGCCCATTTTTTGTTTGTTGTTGTTTTTCTTTTCTTTATTTTGTAAAATTATTTTTTGTTTAATTTGAAAAGATGTGCAAAATTGGAGCAAAGGGGTTGCTCAACTTGCAAGAGGTGGTTGGTATGAAATTAATTTTAGCTCATTAATTACAATTTAATAAATTTTTTTTTTTTTTTTTTGGCTGTTGCTGTTTTTGTTTAAGCCCCCCCCCCCTCCCCCACGCGCGTGTGTTACAGTCCGTGTGTTACAGCAGGTCAGTGTCATTAGATTATGTGATCATGTTAGGCTGCTAATATATCACAGCATTCTTCAATAAATTTTTTGATAGAAGTTTTTTTCCTCTCCATCTCAGGAAAAAAAAAAAAAATGTAAGGTAGCGTATGCAAAAACATTGGGGACCACTGCTATAATGACTCTTCATTAGTACTTTTTTTTTTATCTTGCAACAGATGCTCATTTAATTTTAAGTGAAGTAGAATACATACATGATGACACATCAGTATACTTGAGAATGTTGATTACTGAGGATGAATGCAGATGCAAATTATGATAATGTCACTTAAGTTGTTGAATTTTATAAATCTGTGCCATATCCAATCAATAAAATGAAATGATGTAAAGTGTTTGTTTCTAACTGAAATACATGTAGAAAGAAATATAATGCAAACATTTAGTGATTATTGTTTTGTTTTGTGTAAAAATATTGTGTATGACGAAGCTTGAGCACCTTTCAGATGTGAGAGAGAAAGAGAATGGGAGTTCATTATTAACTGTGTGGACCATTCAGATAGTGGAAAATTTATTCATTAGGATAATTAATTATGTTTAGACCAGCTGATTTGCAGATAATTGAAAAAAAAACATTCTCACAAACTGACTGAATGAAAAAATGATATATATATGTAGGAAAAGGAACACCCAAATGTAAAAAGCCAGAAATGTTTATTTCACACACAATATCTAAATTTTTTTTCACAATATCCTATACATGCGGGCACAAATAGGTTTACATTCATACAAAACATATGGATTATGGAGTTACTACATGTACATGACTTTCAGTTTAAAGGTTGAATTATATAATGATGTATGTGAGTAAAGAATAACAACAACCAAAAAATAAACGTCTCATGACAGCGCTGCCCAATTCAGCATAATCCATTGCCATAAAGGGATATAAAAATCGGAAGCCTTAAACTTTGAAGCAAAGAAAAACGAAATTCACATAGTCCTGCTATAGACTAGTAAACACTCAACAAGAAGATTCTCTTGCCTTTAAAAAAAAAAAATTTTTTTTTTTTTTTGGTGGCTACTTTGTTGTTGTCTTTTTTTTTTTTTTTTACTTTGAAAAGATGTGCAAAATTAGAGTACTTAAACTAAAAAGTTTTGCCCTGGAAAAGCCCAGCAGACTGTAGAATGTAATGGGAGATCATGCCTTTTCGCATCATCAATGAAGAAAATAAAACGAAAATGACGACGACGATAACACAACATTTAGTCATAGTCATAAGTAAATGAATAAATGTTATATTTTCAGTAGCCAGAGATCAGAAAATACAGGTTTATACAGCAAGCCTTCCCTAAAAAAACAATGTCACTATACAAATTATTTCTTATTCTTCATTTCAGTGCATTGTCTCGATATAACCACAATCCTTGCACATTCAGATTTCCATGAGTTGCCATTGCATTCCCAAATCTCATTAAATTTGTGATTTCAGATGCAAAGCCTAATTCCACTTAGAATATTTGTTTCTGAGAAGTCACAAGAAGTAGAAAGAAAGCTGAAAAATAGATTGTTTAAAGTGTTACAGCAGTTTTATATGGACGACATAAAGCAGCATAGTTTCTTTTGGACATGGATCATTTAATGGTATTAGACTTGCCAATCTCATCAACAAATAACTAATGAAACAAACATGTTTTTTTTTTTTACTGAGCACTTTGATGACACCGAAAAGAGTGCTGGGAGTCAGCAACGCAAACAAAAAAAACAAAAAACAAAAAAAAAAGTTTCATATAAAGATGAATCTGTATGAAATTAATAACAAACCAACCAAACATCTGAGCTAAATTTGGGGGAAACTACGTCAACAACAGACAACTATTTACTTTTTTTTTCTTAATGACATGTTCCTGAATCAAGGAATATTAGAAATAGCTGAAATCCAAACTGTCCAACAAAAACTGGGACACGAATATACATGTACATGTAGTTGGCAGCCTTAAGATTAGTGAAGTACAGTCATATATCAGTTATTTTTAGCATCTGAAACTTCAAACATTATCTGAATTTCAAATGATGCATGGAATTTTAATTTGGTACCTGTTGGATTATGGTGTATAATAGTACATGTATGATGGATATATTATGATATAGCTCTGGTAATGAAGTGCAGTTGGTAGACTGAAATACCAAAGAACACTGAACTAAAAAAAAAAAAAAACATTAACAAATCATGTTATTTAATAAAGGTATATTTGTATACGGGGTAGGTGTACTGGAATTATGTTCTATTAAATGGCATGGACACGTTATACATGTAATATCAAACAACATGGATATGGTTTATGAAGGACTCAAAACTTAAAGTTCCCATTAATTAGTCAACTTTTAAGCTCTAGTTTCCTGTACCCCATTTTTTAATAAAAATTTGCAATAAATGTAGTCTTATTCTAAAACTAAAAGTTTCATGAGAAAAAACTGTAATGTGATTACCAGTTACATTTTCTTATTGGGCATTTATTCTCTTCCTTGACTCATGAGTGGAAATGGATCATAGCATTAGTTGAACTCTGGATCTTATAATACACAAACGCTTTATTGTCATTCCTGAAAACAATCATATTTCTCTGCTGATAAAATTCTGTATCACATCATGATCTGGTTTAGCATCTGAATTGTGTAGGGTGGAAAGTTCTTTTTCTCTGCTACTTCTTTCCACCCATCACCCTAGTTTTGTATATGACTACATATTTTCATTGATCATGCTGTGGTATAATTATTTTTTTCTAAAGTTATAAAAAGTTGGGAAAGGAACTTGAAACTGTATTCTAATCAATACCTGAACATTTCAGTGTTCTAGATAAGGCACTTTGGCAACATGTCTACTATGCTCTTGTTTGAAAAAAAAAAAAAAAATTTACATTTTTTTTGCCTTTGGATATTTTAAAAATAAAAAGGGAAATAGTGAAAAGGATAAAGATAGCCTTCAAAAGAATAAAAAAAAAAAAAAAACTACTTTTCATTATTATTGAATATGTGCATGGAGTTGTTTACCTAAAACATCTAATGTGCATGAGGATCAATCCGATGACTACCATTAGCATGAGTACGGTACCAGTAGCATGAATGAAAAAGTCAGATGTCTCTCTGAGTACTGAAATATCAGAGGTGGTTATGGAGCAGAGTGAACAGGACTTCATCAACAAGGTTTCCCCCCACATACAATGTACACTCAGGCAACTCAATCTATTGCTGTTATTGTTAACAGAATGCATGAGCTTCAAAACAACAATCAATAACAACTGAAAAAAAAAAAAAAATCACAACAAAAACTTAGAGCAAATCAAGATAATCTCTAGGACGTACCAAATACTAAACAAGATTTTAACATTAACATCTAATCAAATCATAACCATTGACCATTTGATGAAAATTTACTGCAATTCAAAGACATGATAGAAAGAGAAGCTCCCACAAACTGGGTAAACAAATTTGTTTTTATGTTCATTTCATTCTCAGCCCTGAGAATAAATAAAAAATCTTGAATGAGTGTTGCATATCTGAAAATCATGTATGATTTAAAATGCATATATATTGTATTGAAGAGGGAAAAAAAAACCTCACCAAAGCTGCTGTAAATATGTAAAATATAAGGATACACTGGAGCAATCTGAACAAAGTCTGTAACTCAAAATGCAGTTGCCCGTGAAAAAGAAGAATTACTGTAAAAGAAAAGAAAAAACAAAACTGTATGTAATAAGATAAATGAATTACATCATGTAAGACTCATTCCTGAATTTCAGAAAGCAAGAAAACTGACAAGGGGGGGGATACATTTTACAATAAGTTGTAAGAGATCATGTTTCAAAAGGCAGAGGAAAAGTGTGCCACCAGTATTCTGACCCATCGGTTAAGTTCATATAGACAGGAAAGTGAACAATACACACTATTAGTGCATAGACCTACACGTAATAATAAACAGCATGGCAAAGAGAAGCACTCTGGAGACTAACTGTATTTAGCGTAAGATATGATATGAGTAAAAAAAAAAAAAGTCTGTAATAAATTCAATTCTAATCATGTCACAAATGAGAGTGAATAATCAATGTCTGTATAGTATGAATTGTCAGTATATAAGATGCAGAAAGTCATTAACAGCACATTCTAGGAAAAAAAATGGTTGGGCTTACTGAGAATGTCACGTTTTTGGCATGATAATATCAGAAGAAAAAACAAACAAAAAGTGGTGTTCTAGCTAAGCTAACCCAATCACGAACTAAGTACATGTTTGAAATTCTTCGTTTCAAAGGTGCTGTCTTGTGGAATGATACTGTAAAACTGCAGTTAACTCAGAAGCAAAAATATGCAATGCATCAGTAAATCAACGAGGTCACACCACTTATGCAGAGAAGGAAAATGTTAAGTGTTGCGGCAGACAAACAAAAATGGATTAGTAAAATGGATGAAGCAACTACAGCCACTACTGGACAGGAAAATGTATAATATATAGTATAAAGATAATGCAGTTGTTATATTATGGCAGCAGTAATTGCGGTATATGAAAATAATGATGTAGACTAGGCAAGAACATAAAGGTGAGTGAGTAGGAAAGGTGGGATCAACAAGGTACGCAAATGGAAGGTTCAGGTCAAGAGATGAGCATTTTGTCCAAAAGCACAAATGGAAGCATAGCAATGATCAAACTTGTACATTGTACATATCAAAATCTATGACAAAATCAAAGTTTTTATCATGCAAGCATCAGGAACCAAGGAACTTCAACGAAAAAAAAAAACAAAGCTTGCAATAACTCAATGAAAGAAGAGTAATAGGTCAAAGTGTAAAAGTTAAGAGGAGCAACCTCTTTTTGTTTTAACTGAATGCAAAGCTACGTTCTATACACGTCTTTCAACCTCCCGATGGAGGTTATCTCTTCTGAATGCAAAGGCCCATTTTTGCAAAGAAAACGAAAAGAATGTTAACTGCTGACAAGCTTTATTGTTGCTCCCCTTCAGAACTCATATTTTTTCTCTAGGACGATGAATGAACCGATTTCTACACACATCACTTTTACATTTCCTATCTGGATTTCTGTTTAACTGGTCATCCCAATTCTGCACGTATTTCTGTAGTTCACACACATTGCAATTTTCTACAACGATGGATTATCTTTACAATCTGGCTTCCCAGTTTCACTTCTTTTAAGTATCAATGTCTAAATGCATTTAGTTTCCCATAAATTAATACAAAGCAAGTGGGACTTCAGTCACAGCATGGGGTTTTGACCAACATCTGATCAACCATCAAAACCACACCAAGATGACAAAATCCCACATAGATACCTCTGTCACTGTCAGGCCCATAGTGTCCATGTGTTACTCCATTTTGGTGTTTGACCTGCGTCTGTATCGGTTCAGTGCTGTGGCCAGTACATTGTCTGGGGTAAGAAAGACGGTCAGTTGTTTCATCCGATTGCCCCAGTGCTGGTAATTCTCTTGCTCCACCACCTTCTGCTTCACAACACTCTCCCTAACTGACACTGACTCTTGTCCTTTTCTACACCGAACAATCTTGCGTATCCTTGTCATGTAGAAGAGAATATCTGGACAGCGTAAAATAAAAATTAGCTTGGCAAATATTTCTTCCTCCAGCCAGTAATCTTTCATCTCCCTGGCCAAATACATGTCATCGACAATTTGTAAGAGGAAATCCACATCTGGGGCCTCCTCCAGGTGAAGATAGAGGATGCGCCCAGTGACAAAGGAAGCTCGGCAGAACTTGAACACGACTAGGACGAAGGAGACATACATGACAGCTATGCCACCTCTTACCATGCTAGGGGAGAAAAAAATCACAACTTTTGTAATACCATGGTCAAATCTGTCACTGTTTGTGATGTTGTTGAGAATCATGTGTGAAGTTCATTCAGTTCTAATCCAGCGGGACCACCACTACATATTCAAGTTATCAGCCATATGAATTATGGATTTTGCTTAAGAGATCTATCTGCGGAGACAAATTCATGTGGTCAGGTTTGTCGTCATTTTCTTCTTCATTGAAGTTATTGATCTGGTAAATAAAATACTAAGTTGAGATGATCACTTACGAAGACACAAAGACTTGAACTCTTGCTGAATTGTTAACTACAATCATAATAGGAAAATTAAATACTTTTTTTCATTATTCATATAAGAGAAAATTTGAACAATGAAGGTTCAAATCACATGGGCCTCGCTGTGCAATTTCGCTTATTCTCTCCCTCTGTTTGATACATGATCTATAAAGCTTCCTTGTGTGACTATCAACTATATGACAAAATTTCAGAATTTTAAAGCCTTTGATTTATTTCCTTTTTTTCCATAAGACACTAGCTCACATACAGTCTGATATGGCTCCTGCTACATGGACAAGGGTACACCCTATGAATAAATATGCTTTTCTAAGATTCAACTACATGTTATATTCTTGATGGACTTAACAGAATGTTTGTGGTTTGTGATCGTATTTTGTGCCAGTTTCCTGTCAAACCAAACCACCCACTTGGACATCAATTGAATGAACTTGCAAAATATCTTTTAGAGAATGAAAGATAGCCAGAGAAAAAAGAGTTTTTAGTAAAAGAAGTACATGTAGCATACAATATGCATAAGCATCATGCAATTAGTTACAAAAACCAAATTAATATTCCTCACCCAAGCCCGAACAGATCCAAAAGTTAGAGAAATCCTACCCATCAATTGTTAACGGGAAGAAATCAGTAAATCAAGACACCAATGCATTTACATGAAACACAAAGAGAAAACAAACCACTGTATTTTGCAGTAAGAATGATAGTCAACAAAGATTGCACTACACTGAACATGTTAAATTTAACCAATAAATGTACAGTGTATTCCCTTGACAAAAAAGATATTATAAGAATAAAGCAATTATATAAAAAATATAATACTTCAAATAGTTAATTTTTACAGAGGATAAAATAATGTTGTGGTTGAAATAAATTAATGTAACCCATTCAAAGATGAAACATAGCCAGCTCAAAAGCACTTAGTTATACATGTACCTGTTGAAGCATTAAGACAGATTTTGTTATAAGGCAACAGATCCGTAAATTTGATAAAAAAAAAAAAAAAAGAAAGAGGTAGAGCAGAAAGTAGCACTGTGTAGACAAATAGGGAAACTGTTTTGTGAAGTCCTGGACAAAAACGTGATGGAATTAAAAAGTGTATTCCAAAATACATAGATGTCTTTGCATTCTGTGAACTATATACATAGATTATATCCACTGCTTATAAGTGCTTTGCTATTAAAACCATTGCAATACAATATTCAATGGACAAAGATTATGACTATGAATGTGGATGCTGTTACAAGCCAGTTTCTATGTTGTGCATAGCTAAAGACTCCTTCTAACCTGTCTGCACAAGAGTTTTAATTCCTGAATTACCAGACATGCGTTTACAAAGCCAGTTCTGTGATCACATTCTTGTGGGAATATAAACTAATGATGCTGACAGATGAAAGTCTGTCAAGAATTTGGTACAACTTGTATGCAGTTGATAGAAATAGAATAGCAGAATGGCATGATAATGAACGTTATGGTGCAGTTACTCAGTTCTATGCTGTTCTAATGAAAGCCAACGACTTTAAGCAGCTAGTGAAATCTGTCACAAACAAACTGAATTAAGTGAAACACATGACGGTGAGACCTAACACAAAGCTTATGAAATGTGTGAAATAACTTAAGTATTTTCAGTTAAATCCGGTGATGTGCAAAGCAAAGTTTATGATGCTAAAAATTTTTCAAGACATTTGTTCATGTGTCCATCAAGCTTCTTCTTCTCCCAGTGTTTTTTTTTTTTTTCTTCTCTTTTTTGCTTGTTTGTCTATTTGAAAGGAATATCTATGAGATACTGCTAGAATGTCATATGAAAAGTGCAAGTTTGAAACTTACATTAATAAAAAGATTATTTTTAAAAAAAAACAAGCAAAGAAAAATACTAATGAGACAAAAGCACATCTCATGCATTGCTCTACATCACTGAGATAGACTGTTTTCTTCCCTCCTATTCTATGCAACCATTTTGGTTCATCAAACAAGGTACATGGAATAACAGAGCACTAGAATGTTTCAAGATGGACTCACATAGCCCGGATAATCTGCCTGACAACTCAGAAACAACCCCATGTCTAAATGGAGAGACATTCACAATATAAAAGTCACAACACAAAAAAAAAAGCATTGACTTATATAAACATCATGAAGAGTTTCATAAAAATTTGGGTCAGACTCCTTTGTACTTCCAATTTCCACCCATCACCTTCATACAATTTTCATGAATGTCATGCTTCCCCTTGTATATATGACAACAACAATGAGTACAACATCAACAGTAGCAAACAGTAACGTGACAACGATGGCAATGAGTATATGAGTCAGATGGTGAGCAGTATGAACAAACAAAATCTGAGAAAGATAGTGAGTATTACTAGAGTGGCCCTTACACAGAAAGGACTGAGGTATCAGGATTTACAGAGCTCCAGGCCTGTAGGGCCAGTTCTTTTGTACGAGTCATAAACAAAGCACTTGTCGCAAGAGAGGGGCAAAGGAAAAAGATATATATTCAAATTTCCATAAGGGAGCAGTGGCAAGAATTATGAAGGACCACTCAGTTGAAATCTCACTGTCATATGCCCACCCTAGAAGGCCTAATTGTCTTTCAGTACCACAAGCATTGTTTTGAGAATACAGGAGTTGAAAAATTTCAGCTTTTGGCAAATGTCTGATAACTGGCATACAAAACAAATTACCGTTTTGTAGAAACAAATTTAGGTATTTGAAAGCTACTTAGTTAAGACACTCTTTTATGAAAATTTACTGTCTGTGAATTTTGAATTAGTTTTTGAAATTGGTGCTTAAGACAATTTGGCTTTCAAGGATCAGTGTGAAAAATGGAGAAGATAAGAAGGTAGTTTCATGAGTATATTATGATGAAAACATGGTGTACAACAGATAAAGCTGTCATTTACCCTGACTGTCTGCCATATCAAAATGTTCATGGAACAAAACAATAAAACGACCAGCTGTGGATGCCACACTCTCCACAGCTTCAATGTAAATGTCATACAAAAGGATTGACACACACACAGACACACACAAAAGGCAACTTGATCCAGTAACTTGTCATTCGCTCAAACAGTATCATCAACAAACAAAACCATCTATAGCATTACACTCCATCAATTAAAGCATCTACTAACTAAACAGTTTAGTACAAAACCATTTGTCTAGAGCAAAAGGTAAACTACAGCGGATTTTAATTTCAAACTGAAAATCTAAAAAATCTACCCTTCAGTATATTTTTGTATCAATGTATCAAGGTCATTTTTGATGATCAAGGCAAACAGTTAAGATATTTTTCTCAAAACGTTCTATAGTAGAATTCAATTTTTCATTTTTGTCCTCAAATGTGCTGACAATTCGGTTTATTATAGCATCACTGGAACTGCATTGAACCAATCATATAAAATAGGTAATTGAGACATGACACGATGAAATCAGGTGATTGTCCAACTGAGCTGACTGGAGAAATCGCAGTTTTCAACAGAGAACTAATTTTTAACGCATTTTTTTTTTCTTCACAAAAATCCTTCTATATCAATCTAAAAATGCATTTCAGCAAATAGATGGAGTATTCTGCCCAAAAATTGTAATTTAATAGCATGTTCTAACAAGGATTTACAAAACTGATCGGCCATTTTCTCAATATATTCAGCTGCAGCAACAGGTCACCCCATTGTCTTTAATTGCCAATATCTCATCTATTACTTCAAGTAGAACGATAATTTTTTTCACACACTGAAAGAGAAATGAATAATCTTTACACTGATGCCAACAACTCCATATGCTTAAAATTTGAGGAGAGCCTGATTTCATCATGTCACATCTCAATTGCTTTTGAAAAACAAAATTTGATACTGAGACATCTTTGATGAGTTCTAAACTCTCACTCTTATACAGCTCTGAAATTATAATCAATCAAACATAACCCTTGCAATATAGTGAAGCATCTTGATATAGTTCTAGCTTCTTTGTCAAACGATTGTATTCCTTGATCTCCGGGGCTGGAATGCCATACCAACATTGTCAGGTGTGTTAGTAAAATATTAATTGCAACATCGCACGAGTGGATTTTCTATGAAATGGTTCTTAACAATGGCACATATATAACTGTGAGGCTGATGGCAGATTGTACTGAAAGGGACAAGCAATTCCCTCATTTGACGCGGAATATCTTTCTGAAAAATAATGTCTTTCCTCACAAATTTTGCTTCAGTAAATGAGTCAAAAAGTTTTTTCAAGGTTTTACTTGAATGATGGCAGTCCTAACCTTCATAAAATCACCAGATTAGTTATTCATTCACACTGCAGACTAACTATCCACTGATATCACTCATAATCACTGTTTGTATCCCACTGACAGAATTTCAGATTGGTATTTATTTATGCCTCTCTGGGAATTTATGCGCTTCCTAGCCACTGTTGTGGTAGCCATACATATTTTATTTGCTGAATGCCTGGTTATTTTTTCACTGTTAACTCTGCCAAACAACTGGAGTCTGCGGAGATGATGGCATGTTTATTCTGCATCCCACAGTAATTTGCTTGCTGTAAACTGTGTCCCACAAGCTTGATTACTACACCAGTGGAGCATTCCTAGTCCTCCAAAAAAATTATAGTCTGAGTTGCCTCTGAATGTGAAAGGCAGGTTTTTTGGGGCAATCTGTAGCTCTATATGGCCATTTGTGAAAGAGTTTCTTCCCCTTGCCCTGATTTATTGATGTATCTGATTTCACTAACATTTTCAATTCATAAACATATCATACAGCTAAAAGTACCCCCACACACACACACATATACACACACACTCATTAATCTAATCATCTTTTTTCTTGTCTCCCTTCTTCTTCTTAATGTTGCCAATGCGCACTGTCTGCCGTGTGAAGTTAATGGTGGTCTCCGGACTACGGTACAAGAAGATGATCTTGGCATAAAGATCCTCCTCCAACCGGAACTCCTTCATCTCTCTGACCAGGTAGATGTCCAGGCAGAGTTGCATCATCTTATTGACATCCGGCAGCTCTCGGAACATGATGGTCAGGTACTGGTTAGTGGTGCTCAGTCGCAACAAACGACCAATCAAAAGGATGAAGGAAATATACAATCCAATGATACTGCAATGAGAGAAATCAAAATAAATAGTGAACTTAATGCCTCACAAATATAAGTACCAATAATATACTATTTAGTTTTCGTGTCCAGAGGATTAAGAAAATCAGAGATGAATAATTACCTAGTTAAATCTGAGGAAATGATTAAGCATATTTTTATATTCTTCAGTGACAATAATTCATTTCCTAATTGTATGATAGATATGAATGCTGTATTTTCAGGAAATAATGTGAATCAACATTCCCTATAAAATATTGTGTAACGTACGAATTCACTTATTTACTGGAAAAAAGCTGTGACATGAATCTGGATAAAGTGGGGAAAATGACATGACAATGGATGAATGATAAAAAATGAAATAAAATTGTCTTGAAAAAAAATAAAACTGAAATCCATTTCAATGGCACCAAATGTAAGATAAAACAATTATCCATTTACACTGCACAAAAATTCACATGAAAAATGATTAAACACCAAAATGCAGAAATTTGAACAGGAAACCAATGGCTGGCTGTGCCAAAGTTTGAACATTAAAGAATTATTACCAACCACTAGAGGACATGATCAACTTTTCCGTCTTGAAATTTGCAGTCATTTTGTGTTCATCAATTCCAGTTGACAGGGAATGAATTAAACTTTGGTTAACACATGGATTGGGAGAGACAACTGTTGCGTCATGACGGAGAAAGCCCACAAAGAAAACGGCAGTGCAATTCTCCACTTGTCTGTTACATTCTTCTGTTTTGCATTATTCTCAAAACATATCTGTGATATTCTCCAACAAATCCGTGCCTCATCCCATGATCGAAGTTTATTCAATGAACAAATGTGTCACACAATCTAAGCAGTCTCAGTGTAAACAAACCAGCAGAAAGAAGGAGAAGAGAAAAGAAATGAAACAGATTTTCAAAACAATACTGTTTAAAAAAAACAATATATGAAAAAAAAAAAAAGAGGTTGGGGGGACCAAGACCGGATAATCCTTCAGGAAGTTATACATTGTTACTATTCCAATAAAACCTCATAACTTCAAAATTACATCCTTTTCATGTTTCTGGCCCAATCTGTAGCACATAAAGCAATACATACGTCAATGAAACAACAAATTGAACAATTACTTTCAAGTCTCCTTTTTTAGATAAACTAAAACTTCACAAGAAGATACAACAAAGTGGAAACAGTTTTCTTGTCTCTCCTGAAAATTTCAGGTCATGGTAGTTCTGTGGTTTTATCAGACAAGTAATGATATGTAAAAAGGTTATGTCTGAGGATTACTTCTGTTCAGTTTACTAAATGACTGATGAGAGGAACGAAAAAAAAACAACAAAACACTCACACCCACACAAAACCAAACAAAAACAAAAAACAACACACACGCACACACAAGCACATGCACACACACACACAAGCACACACGCATGCATGCGCGCGCGCACACACACACACACACACAAAAATCAGTCAACTTACCCATAGCCAGACAGGAAAGAGAGGGAGGCTGGGGCTTTCCGGTCGTTGAAGGTAATGATGTAGGCTTTGTCCACAGTCTGAGCTGACTTTGCTTCAGGGGTGAAGGTGAAGAGATTTGACTTCATGGTCTCGTTGAGATTCCACCACTCGCTGAGCGGGGTGGACCGATTGCTTTGCAGCTGCATAGAGATGTCACTGAGACCAGGGCCATAATCTCCTGTGATGGGGACAAATCCAGAGGATGGAAAGGATAAGATGGAGATTCAAACTGGCAAAAATTGAGGTAGTATGGAGAAATTTCACATGTGTGCATAGGAGGGGGGGGGGATTGGCCAAAAGGCTGAGTATCTGCTATCCGTGAAAGTGTTGGGGGTTCAAATCATAACATAGCACTTCTATTTAAGTGTGGTCCCAATCTGCCTCTACTACGGAAGCTCGAAAGCAAAGAATGAAACATAACAATTATTTATCTTCCAGTTGTACAGGAATATGTTTATGATTGCTAATTTAAGTCCACTATAACATATCTTTGCCTTAACCTTAACTCTACAACCAAACAACGACAACACATCAGTGTTTAATTGTAGGGACAGGATTAGGGTTTGGGCTAGGGTAAATTCAAAAGACTTAAATTACCAATCATAATCATGTCCCTAAATTATTAGAAGGGACTAATCGATATGTGCTATTTTTACTTCAGGGCTGCGACTTCCTTAGCAGAAATGGCCTGGGACTGCACTTACACAGGAGTGCCCATATCAGGGTATGTTACATTACGTTCTATATACGTCTTTCAACCTCCTGATGGAGGTTACCTCGAAAATCAGGGTACGGGATACAAGAAAAATATGGACTTGTTTTTTTTTGTTTGTTTTTGACTAAATGGTTCGCTGAAAACTAGCAAATATATTCAGTAAGTCCCATGCTTACGTTGTGTACATAAAAGATACCTGAGCAGTTAAAAATCAGATGAAAATAGGGAATAATGTATGTATTTAAGCAATATTTCAAAAACTTTTAAAGTTTTATCTAAAAATTACTTAGACCAAAGAGAGCAAAAACTAATAATCCAACTCCTAGGATTGAAATACTATATAAATACAGGGATGTCAATCTGTCAACATGCATGAAAAAGTATGAAAAGTTCCTGGCATACTCTTTAGCAACATGTAAAACTGAAGCACATTAAAGGTAAATAATACCAGGTTTGGGGCCAAAAGAGAAATTACTGACAGCCAGAATGTTGGAAATCCTACTAAAGGTGGAAATTTGACATCACTGTAAATATTAACAGTGTCATATCGAAAGTGCCTCAAACCCAGTCGGACCTTCTTAAGGCAAAGAACATGAATTACGACTTTGTACAAATTGCAACATTCAAAGACGTACAACAAGACGGATTAAAAAAAAAACTGTCAAATTCAGAGAGACAGACTGTTCAAGTTTTTCACCCAAAAAAAAATCTCACAAAGAGCTGCAGTTAATTTTCCTTCACAGCCATCAAATTTCATTCAGTACAAAAGAAATCATAGAAGGGTTTCAGGGCAAAACATGAAAAACGCCATTTTTAAAAATTTTGAGTTATACCCCTGAATACATGAGAAAACTGAAATGAGAGGACAGAAAGTGGCTAAAAAAAAAGAAAAAAGACAAAACAAAACAAAAAATGTTTTAAAAAAAACACGGAAACCAACAAAATAAAAAAAACACAAAAAACAACAACACAGAATGAACAAACAAACAAACAAAAAACACCTGGACTAGACAAGAACACGATCTTGACAATTTACCTTTGTTTAGTGAATCTATAGGTATTCCTTTAGATTGACTGGCAAGACGAAGAAACCGAGGGAATACATCCTTTATAGGCCTGTGAAAAAGAATGTTGGTAATCATGTTTAAGAACAAAGAAGGGACTAGTTCTCTCAGTAGATCTAATGTAAAAATCACAAATTCTCATGATTTTTCCACTGTCTCTGCCAGAAACTATAATTTTCATAAAGAAAGGAGTTAAAGAACTCGGGATTCAAAGAATAACAGTAACGGTATTTTTAATACGCAAAAACGGTTGAAATTAAAGAGCCATTTTATGGGGGCCAGCTTAGTCACTTCTCTTTGCCAAATACAAAGTTATCTGTACGTTATTTGAAAGAAATGAGGCAAAAAATAAAAAAATTATGATGATATAGTGAATTTTAGTGAATGTTCTATTTCTTGTGTTTCAAATAACAAGAGTGTAATAAGTCTATAATCATTTTGACGTCGAGGATTCCTGTTCTTATTTCTCCGTTCCTGTGTGTCTCGTTTGTGTTCACCGCCTGACTACTACTTACAGTGTCACAGCTAACACCCATTCACATTCAAAGTTTGTCACAAAGAGAAAAAGCAATGTTTTTCCTTATTTACAATGCTTGCATTACACCTTTAGCACTTAGCAAAGACAGTAATTTGGCTGATGGTCAAAATGATCTACATCATTTCTTTTTGAGCACTTTGCAATAATAATGCAATCCTCTCTGTCATACTGATAACATTGAAGCAGTTTATTATGTTCTAGTTCATTCTGATAGCACATCAGAAACTCAACCTATCTACTACACAATGAAATACACTAATCAAATGGCTATTGCTTGTGTTGACATTCTCTGGAACAAAACAAAACTTTTTCTTATCATCTTGTTTTGGCTAATCAGGCTCTCCTCTAGTAGGACAACACCTTCAACGTTTGACTTTTGAAGGCTGCCGATTGAAGCGCATATTACTGTGGTCTCCGCCTAAGACCCCAATCGTCGAGAGACAAAAAAAGCAGACTCACAGATGGACAGGTTCTTAAATCGAAAAGATTTGCAGCCTGTCTGACCACAGACTGTCTTCACTACTATGATTAGCTAATCATTGTCAGATTTATATATGAGAATAAGTACATCCTTTTTCCTATGCCTTTTCCCCTGTGTGTGTATTATAATTAGATTTAACAAGCATATGATTACATCAGCACTGCCCACCATATAAACAGCGAGTGAGTTTTCACATAATGGTTACATTGTTATTACATTGTACCACTATGCTGCCTTACGGGAAATCGCATGAGTGACTCAAGTGTGTACAGACTGACCGAAGTAGCAAAACAGCTGACCAGTCAGAGGGCTGAACTTACTCCTCCTTATCCCTACCGCCAATCATGGGTGCTGTTCCACGTGTTGTCAAACAAAGAAATGCTAACGGGTTAGTCCACAATGTGGTCTGAGTATGCAATCATACATCAACCATCACTTTCACTCCTTTGTCTACCTGTTCCCTTCACTCCTGTCCCCATTTTACTGCACATATAGCACTGTGCATTTCTCTCAAGTGGACAATATCATCTGAAGTGGACAAAATGATGTGAAATAACACCATAAGTACTCGTGTGTCCTGGCCTGACACCGGGCTCTTAGGCAGATTTTTTATTTGGGCGCGGGTTCTTAAAGGGGTAAATTATAGAGAAAAAATTCTGTTTCACCGAAGAGGCAGGTTCTTAGGCGGACTGATCTCTGAGGTGGAGGGTTCTTAGATGGACACTGCTATATTTGCAATCAGTTTTCAACAAGTGACTACTATCTTCCTAGTACTGTGATTCCACTGGGGAAGACTTCAGAATGGTCATGAAACTCCACTACTGGGGTAGGAGCAGTAACTTTGCCTGCCTTGAATTTGTAAATATGTCAATGGCAATCATAACTTTTGTTTGGGAATGTCTGGATGAATATAATCGTAAAGTTGACATCTAGGATTAGACACAACACTGGAGAACACTTACACTGAGTCATTCGCTGTGCCCTCGATGACATGTGCCAGATCTTTCGCTGTCTGAACATAGGCCTTGTCCCGGAAGTCTAGCTCAAACAGGTTGCTTAACTCTCCCGGTAGAGCTTTGTCAGGCTCCCTGAAACAACAGTGTTCATAAGCTAAAGCAATGTGTCTTCACTCTGCCTTGTTCTGAAGCTATTCATGATATTTTTATCAACATATATTTTACACAAATCAAGGACAGCATTTACCAATCTCAATAACATCTGGATTATACCATCTCTACAAGAACAAAAGTTAGGTTATTCAACTCTAATGTTAAGTCAGTCAGTCCTATTGCATGGAAGTGAAACTTGGAGCTTAACTCAGACTTGGACCAACAAGTTACAAAGTTTTATGAATGGCTGCTTGAGGAAGATCCTGCGCATCAGATGGCCAGATACCATTCGGAATGTTGTTCTCTGGGAAAGGACAGGATAGAAACCAGTAGACAAGAGAGACAGGTCAACGAAGATAGGGATGGATAGGAGATACCCTTAGGAGGACATGCAGCAGCACCACCAGGCATGCACTTCAGT
>JBCAUA010005036.1:0-13422 GCA_038406235.1 Peronia verruculata | reverse complement strand
GACCCCATTGACAGGTGATTTATTGCGCTGTGGCCGCCGAACTAAAAGCACGCTGAGGGCCGTTTTGCACAGCCGTGGGAAGTACGTCAGAGTTATCCTTGTACCTTGGATGAGTTTGTTTAGCGACTGTTTGCAGATCAAGATCTGAGTTCGTACCGCATTCCTCACATCCAACAACATGCGGTCGCGTGAGAGGTGTTGATTGAAAATCAGCACATCAGAGCAATGAAAATAAAAAAAAAAAAAAGTGTCTTAAAACACTGGTGGAAGAGGGCAGTTGTTCACGGTCTAGATCTAGATTAGAGATTCTAGATCTAGATACAGAGGAAATTTTCCGACTTTTTTATGGAAACAGTTTGACATCCCTGAATAGTTTATTTAAATCTAAAAGCACAGTACTGATATAATAGCTCAAGCAGTCTGCTCACATTGATGATTTCTGCTAAAATCTTTGTAAATTATGGGTATTCTTGAAAAATTATTCTGTGATCTGAGAAAAATGCCATTTTCAAAGCTAAGAAATGCCCCGTCCCCCAAAAAAGCAAAATATGTGGAAAAAATGCAACTCATGAATTACGTTTAGATAATCTGTACGGGTCCTCGCTTCATAATTGTAATATAGACATGGCAGACACAAGGTGCAGTAGAATCCTTTTAAAGGCAGCCTCTCAAGACCGAGAAAAAGTGTTGGCTGTAAGTAGTGTTGGCATTATCCGTTTTCAGGGGACATAATCTTTGGGAGGTACGAGGAGTCAAAATATCACCTGCATATTTCTTGGATCACTTAAAGGGTATTACACGTTCCGTTGAACCGGACCGGCTTTTGGGCTTCAGTCGACCATCAGTTCGCTGTCAGCCATAGGCCATCCTGAGTTGTTTACGCCAGGTTGGCCTGTACAATAAACTATAAAACTGTGAATTAAAAACTAACATCTGACAGGAATGCAACGACCCGCCGGGTTGTCAGAAAACTGCAAACGTCAGTCTCTTGGTATTGTTATACATTTTTCGATATCCAAAATTTTTATTAATAATTTGATTTTTATAATCATAAACATGTTGTCCATTACCACAGTGTTAAATGTATTCACCGTGTTAGGCACAATATAGCCGTTATCGTGCTGACATGCCGTTAAACCCCAACCCAATCAATCAATCGCCGTCAGTCAGACCGAAATGTGTAATAAGGAAATCGTCAGTACGTCGTCAGTCAGCTGGCCAGCAAGCTGAAGACCCCAGAAAATCAGGCACTGCCTGATATTTTCTGGTCCGGTCTGCCTGACGAGAACAGGGAGTGCTTGGTGGGTGGCATATCTTTGATCTTTTACCTGCTGGTGAATAAATGTTCTTTCATAAACTGGTCGAAAATGACAAAATGACATCCTAGAGCAAAAATAATTTCAAAATCAGAATTAGGGTGTCAAAATTAGTGAAATGACCTGCGAGTGACTTTTTTTTTCTGTATTTAAAAGATAAAATAATTATTTAAATTGATTGCATGATATATAGTGCATTTTGTTTGTAAACAGTGATCACCTGTGTTATTTTTTCGCGCTTGATACACATTATGCAGTATATTTTTGTGCTGTGTTGCCCTTTAAAAGTGAACAGTAGGCCTATTTTATTCAGTGTATTAAATTGAAAGTCTGTTTATACCATGGCGTCATGATGCTAAGCATCAATTCTTTAGTTCATCGAAATCTATCGCTCTGTATAGTGCTTGTGGAATATCAAATCAGAAGACTATAGCAATAAATTTTCAAGTTTCAGAGCATAATGAAAATCTTCTTGAATTTTGCATGCAGTTTGATCTGCAAACAAATAGGAATAGCGTATCCAAAAAATTAACAATCTCAGGAATGCCGTTAGAAAAGATCTGCTCCCCCAAATAATGCCAAAGATAGTAAGCTTTTTTCGGTTTTATGTCCATAGAACCACAGATCCATATGTAGCAATACTTTTTGGTCGTTGCCGACTTTCCTACTATTGGCCGATCAGCTGCTGACTTTTACTAAATACATGAGACAGTTGCAGTTTACAATAATTTGCAATGCAAATTTTGCATGATTTGTCGGAATTCCGACTAAAGTCGGAAGTTTGACATCCCTGATACTGTTTTTCCTCTAAGACCCAGTCCAAACGATTGGTCACCAACCACTCCAACAGCTTACACAGACAACTGGTCAGGGCGATGGGGCAAAATTTGGAGGAGTTCATATGGTCTTTTCCAGGTTTGGGAAAAGGCTCCATGATGAGTTGTTGCCAGGATGGAAGGAACTTCGGGATGTAAGGGCTCGCCTTCAGTTGAAGGTATGCCGCCTGGATGCTTGCCATTGGTGTTGATGTGTTGAGTGTCAGGTTCAGGCCCCTGTGAGGCATTACACTCATGGGCACATCTGAAAAGGTTTTGGCTTCAACAGCATGTCTGAAAGGCGGTGTTCCCTACATTCAACCAGCAGGTCGCCAGACTGCAGTTTGAAGATGTGTTACCCTCCACCAGTGATTGTGCAAATGTGTTTAAAGATCTGGAAAACATTGAAGTTTTACTTTTTCAGTGGTTTCTCCATTCTTTCGCTATGGAGCACCAAAAAGCACTTAAAATTATTTCGACTCTTTTCAGAGAAGGACGTGGAGGGTCCGGCTCCATCCGGTTTCCATTTTTTTCTTTTTGCCAGGCTGGATGGCACAGCCCTTACCATTTAGTCAGGACGTTTCTTGAAAGTCAGAGATTGGGGTGGGAGGAGTTCTAGATTTACTATTCATATATTTTAGGTTTTATGGCTTCATTACCAGAGCGCCCCACATGCCACCAAGTCCAGCAAGGGGACATATAATGCTCGGATATCCATAGCTGACTGCCAGAGCTACTCTAGGATATACTCCTGCAGGTCCACTCTGCTAAGGAAGACAGAACCTGACTGGATGGATGAATTTGACTCACCTGGCCATCTCAGAGGAAGGCAGGGCTAAAATAGTGTGTTGGTGGGCGTATAGTCTGCAGACAGGGCCACCTCAACTACCAAGATCCCATTCTCTCCCTTTACGGGTCACATCCCACCGTCAACAGGGTGCCTCCATAATCATAGGAGAGACAGTCAGACCTGCTTTCACTGGACCAGGTACTGATGGCCGTCATGGAAGGAAGAAAGAAGAATAGAAAGCAGGACAGAAGACATGAGCAAGGAGAGTGAGAAGAGATGTCTCCCCCGGAATGTTGAGGGTGGCTCTCCATGGGAGACACCCCACCGATGGCTTACATTGCCTGCAGGTGGGAGCAGAGAATCTGCTTATAAACCCCGGGCCCCCGCGGGACGATTTGAAGGTTGAGGTACAGTAAAAAGGTGTTCAGTTATGATCATTGATAAATGCAGTGACATCGGTTTTTTCTCCCTGTTCATTTAGTGGAAACCACGAGAAGTCAACTCACTTAAAGTTAATTCTCTGTCACAATCAACTTGTTCCGGCGATCCCATTTTCTTTCCTTATACAGTCGACTACACCTGAGTCGAACCCTTGTGACTCGACTTTCAGGTGAGTCGATTTTTTTTTCTTGGAACTGGTCCCGGAGCTTCTTTACTTTAGGGAGTTTGCGATTCTCCTCTCTAACGACGGGAATGTACCCTTTGACCCCTGGAACGTCACTTTTGGAAATTCCCGGAGAGTGCCGTGTGCAAATCTGTCTTTTCATTTCCAAATGTCGCTTCTGCCAACTATCGATGGAAGGTATCGCTTCAGTACGAATTTCACTTTGTGGGTGATTTTACATTAGATCATCGTATCATTTTATAGAATTTCAATGTCAGTTAAGTACCAAAATGGCCATACATTAAAAAAAAGAAAAATTACATGTATTTGAAAGCTCTATGCTCGTTTAGTTGCGCAAATTATGCTGGGCTTGTTTTGTAGGTCACACATGCCTAGCGGATGATGCACAACTAACGGTCGGACCTCTAGAAGGCCAAGGTTGGTGCCTAGGCGAGGAAGGCCAAAGATAGTAGATCTAGAACTAGATTTAATTTGTGCGCTTAGATTATCGAACGACTCTTGTATATGAACAAAATTTTAAATTGTTCAAGTATGCTTCTCATACAGATAGGCCTATCAAGTTGTCGATTTTATTAGATCTAGGTCTAGATATTGATATCCAGATCTAGATCTAGGTCTAGAAACTAGATCTAAATATCTAGCCTGAAGAATTGACATTAGAGGTAAGGGCCATAAGGGGAAGAGATCATTTAAAATAAGAACTGTGTTTTTAACACAACAGAACTGCTTCCTTAATAAGCTACAGCGCAATGGCGTTGCCCCTCAAGACATCTTTTCTAGTTCGTGCACAGTGATCACGAAGCAAAAAGAATAGTTTCCAAAGACTGAATGAAACGGCACATTTTTAACAACAAACCAACGAACAGACAAGATGGCAATGCATAGGTACAGTTCGTGATGAAGTGATCTCCAATCATTGTTCAAGATGAAAAGTTAAAATTTGTGTGTAGAAAATGAGCGCAAGCAGACAGAGACAAAAAAATAAACCAGACAGATATAAACATACAAATTGAATGTGATTTTGATCACAAATGTTTGAAACAGAGCCCGGGCTATAGATCTAAATATGTGTGCGAATGTGTGTTTGCAGGATCTAGATTTACATAAAACAAAGCATATTAAAATGACTGAAATACAAACGAAATTCACAACTTTTCTGGAAAAAACAAATTTAAAAATTAAGCTCTGACCGCTTGGAAAGCTTGCGTTATTGCGACTTTTCAGAAAAAATTGCATCAAGGCAGTCTTTTCACAACTTTCTGGAAAAATTGTATTGATAATCACATCTTGACTTTATCATTGACTTAAAGCTTTTATTTTTGTAGTCATCGGAATCATCGCATTAATTGCACCCACATTTTGCAACCCGGAAGGAAAAATTATTGAAAATCTTATTTCTACGATTTATTGAAAAAATGACATTAATGATCACATCTTGCAGCATTTGAAAATATTGAATTAAAGCTTTGGTTTTTTTATAATCATCGTGAAAATTACATAACTGCATACATTTTGCAGTGTAATTGTAAAATTGTATTAAAGCTCTTCCTTTCGAAGTTGTCTGAAAAAATTGCATTAATGATCATATTTAGCAGCGTTGGAAAATATTGAATTACAGTTTCGGTTTTTATCGTCATCGGAAAAATGGCGACTAGTAATAAAATTTATGTCAGAGCTGTTATTTTTTTTATTTGTCAAACAAATTACATAAATGATCACATTTCGCAGCATTCGAAAATATTGAATTAAAGCTTTGCTTTTTTTATAATCATCTTGAAAATTTCATGAATTCTGACACTTCGCATCTTGAATGAAAAATTGTATTAAAGCTATCCTTTCCAAGTTATGGGAAAAATTGCACTATTGATCACATTTCGCTGCATTTGGAAAATATTGACTTAAAACTTCTATTTTTATCGTCATGAGAAAAATGGGATCAATGCCCACTTTTCGCAACTCGTAAGAAATGGTTCAAAGATCTTATTTAAATTATGATTTGTGGAAAAAATTATATTAATGATCACATTTTGCAGGGTTAAAGAATATTGAATTAAAACTTTTATTTCATAATCATTACAAAAAAATTATGAATGCTGACACTTATTAAAGCCTTTATTTTAACAATCATTGAAAAATTCTCTGTTTGAATGAAAAAGTCTATTAAAGCTCTTATTTTTACAATTGTCAGAAATAGAGCATTTTATATGCTTACATTTTGCAACTTGTTGGAAAGGCAAAGTTGGTGCTCTCTCGTGTAGCGCCTTGTCAGAAAAGTTGCAACAATACTCATTTCATGATTTCTGTGACATGAGTATAATAGGACACAGTTAATATAAAGCTCTTTCTCTCATACCGAGTAGACATTTGGATAATTGTAGAAACCTTGCACTTTGTTAGTGAATTGAGATATCACTTTTAAAATGAAAAATCGGATTCACGTCAACAGGAAATGTGTTAAACAGTGCACATAAATATAAAATTTACCTGTCTCTCTATTTTTTTCTTCTTCTACCTGAGCAGAAACTAGATTTATATACTTAAAAGAAAATTAAAGATTTAACAAAATTAAACATCTATGTTATAAAATTGCAAGAACATCCACAATAGGCTTATGGACCTGAAAACTGCTGAATGGATCCATCTGAAATTTGGCACATGACATTTTTGCAGATGGATCTGCATTTTTATGGACATAAACTCGGGAAAAGCTTATTGTCTTTGACGTTATTTTAAAAAATGTGATACTAATTGAATAATAAACGCGCGAGGCTGCTTGTTTCAAATTATACGTTCGATAGTATCAAGCGATCAAAACACATTTTTTTTTTTAAGTAGCATTCAGTTTGATCAACCAAAATATCAACATTGTCGAGGTGTGCATGCTTTGCCAAAAACTTTCAGTCCCAGGGACACATTTAAAAAAATCTCCTGCGGAGGCCATGGGTTTTTCTTTTAGTGTATATATATAAAATAGAAAGCTATGTTTTTAAATATCCTGTTCTTTCAGTGCCAATTGGTTATAATGCATGTGCTGTTGATTCGATTTATTGTTTTAGATCGTTTGAAAATACACTTTTTTTGAAACAACAAAATGAACTAAGGAAAATGTTAACCAAATAAGACAGAAAGCGCGAGGGAGAGCCAGAGTGAGAGAGAGAAAGAGGAGGGGAGGAGGATATAAAGTCTAGAATCCAGTAGTGACCAGTCCAAATCTAGATCTAGATCTAGAACAAAACATTTGTATTACATGTAGATCTACGCATAGGGTACGTTATAAGAGCTAGAACTAGATCTAATACATTGTATTTAATGGTCTGCCCACTATGGGATTCGGTAATGACACAGCATCTGATCAAAAACAATTTGCGCTCTGTTGAATCTTGAAAGGGCACAGCACGAGAGCACAGCTGATAGTGATACGTCCACGTAAACGTTCCATAAACGCAAACTCAAATTGCGCCGTGAACATTAGGGCGTCTATTCTAAGACAACCTGAGAATTTTATAAATAGCCAACGTCTTCGTCTTTCCAGTGACGAAAATCGCAAACTCACTTTTACTAAAAGTGATACTGATGAATCGATGTGGACTCATCCATTTCACTACTGAGTCGATCTTTTTCTCCTATCCTCGCCCTTATCAAAGGAAAAAGTAATGCTTGAGTCGATGTAACTATTCTCAGCTTGCGCTGCACTTCATCTCAACACACTTTATGCTCCTCCCATCATGCGAGAGCACAACTATAGGTTAACTTGAACTGTCAAATTGATTCATTTTTTGTTTTTCGTAAGCCTTTCAATCCTAAGAGATAGGATTATCTTGGCTTTTAGAAGTTGTCAATTTTTGCTGAGAAATTAATTTTGTGGATAGAAATTTGGAATTTGGAAATTTTGCGTGGACATCGGCACTCAGGCCTATTCTTCCATCGATTTTCAACTGCCAAGGGTTCTTTAACGTGCATAATGTACACATGGGACCTCCAAAATATATTCACCCTTATCTGAGAAGGCTAGATGTCGGGCTTCTCTACCCACAGGAAGCCAAGGACCGTTCTGTCACTGAGAAAAATGCGGGTTTTCGATCTTCGTGCCCTGTCATCCCCCGATGCAGAACCCGCGAGTTGATCCTGGCGGCTCCATGAGCAGACGCCATACCCATTGAGCCACTGCATCCCCCAAACTGATTCACTAAACAGGACGTTCGTTTTATATAAGTCTTTCAACCTCCTTTCTGGTGGTTATCTTGACAGGTTACTAAACAGGACTAAACCCTCCCTCAGACTACGTGATCAGATACCGACCAGCCATTGTCTCCTCCTCCTTTTCACACCTCATCCACGATCTTCCCTGTCTAGCCCCTGATGTTTCGTACTCACACCCCATCCCCTCTGCAAAAGTGTCATGCAAATTTGCGCAAGGGGGTAGGAAACATAGCGTCGGCGCGCAAGCGTCTTTGATGTGGTGGAATTCTCTTGCCGCACCGCGGTTCACATGTGGACGTTACCCCGGGAAAACCCTGCAGAATCGACCGTTGTTCTTCTCATTGTGGGAAACAGGGTTGCCACTTGCGATTTTGGAAAGTCACTAGATTGGGTGACCAAAATTCACAAGCTGCCGCCAGATTTCACAAGATGGTCATTATTTATGACAACTGGCAGGCCATGTGGCAGTCTGGCAGCCTATTTAGACAAAAAGAAAGGCAGAGATGTTCTATAGCCTGTATTCACATTTTTTGTTTCAAGTAAGAAGGCTAGTCCTAAATATGAAACGCTTCCATGCTTAAACTGTCGCCTTAAAAAATAACTAGCTGCATTTGATCATGTCTTCATTATTACCAGATCTAGTATAGGCCTATGTACTGCAAAACAGCAACACAACCAGAATATATCAATACTGATATGAATATTGAATACAGTATTCATTTTGGGTGTATGCTGAACTTAAACTTTGCAAAAAAGGAGACACTCTCTTAGCCAGGAAAACCAACAGTATGTCGGTCAGAAGTGTTTCTGAATTTGCCCTAAAATGATGCGCCAAAAATGTGAAAGTGTACTGCAAGATTTAAAAAAAAACAAAAAAACCAAAAAACAAATTGCCATTTTTCACTAGATTTCCCACATTCACAAAGTCACAAGGTGGCATCTGATTTCACAAGACTTTGTGAAAAATCACTAGGAGTGGCAACCCTGGTGGGGAACTTACTCTCTGAACTAGCGGATGGCAAAGAGTTGTTAAAACAAAAATCCCCCTTTATTTTTACTTGCGATTAGGCCATTAGACCTAGACACTTGTTCACTAAGCTGTTGCGATCAAAATGAGATCAGTGAGTAGGTAGATCTACTGCATCCTCCTCACCCCACCCGCAGATAAATTCATCGCATGTAATGTTTATCATCTTGAAAAACGCCTAGTATAGAGTTAATACATATACGGGGTTTCATAGCATGAAGAGGTGAGAGGAGTGTTGGAGGGTGACGAAGCTGCATGCAGCGATTGTATTGAGTCCATTGTTCAGAGGCAGGTTTGGGAGAGGTGGACATCATATGTTTACATGACAGTGAAACTTAAAAGGCCGATAACAACAGGCGCCTATAATAATACATGTGTTACATTAAATTCAACCCAAAGCTATGTCGATCTCACTGAAAATAAATGGAAGAGCTCAAATTTGATGCTTGATGAAAGAGTGCGTAAGGGGAACTAACCATTATAATGCCCGACAATATGTCATTCCAAAGAAGTAGTAATGCATACTCTTAGTCTTGTGGTCTTTAGTGACAGACGGGTGAGTCGAACTGCGGATGAGTCGATCCTATTTTTCAGTTCAGTTTGTAGGGTAAAATGGCCCCCATCGAGGTGTAAGGAAAACTTCTTGATACCCCAAACTATGGGCAAGGATTCTTTTTCCATGGTCAAATATTTCTTTTCCCTGTCAACGGCTTGCATAGGCTATGAGGAATAAATGACCACTGACCTCCTGTAAAAGGGTTGCCTCAAGTCCGACATCAGATACGTCAGTCCGCAGGATAAAGGTCTGGTCCAAGTTCTGCAGGTGCAGAATCGGCCTGGAAACAGTGGCTTGCTTCAGTGATCTATAGGCCTTCTCTTGCACATCACGCCACTCCACTGTGTTCGGTTGTCCCTTTCTTGTGAGGTCCAACAGAGGTGACGTCACAGCGGCGAAGTTCAGGATAAAGTTCTGGTAGTACCCCACGAGTCCGAGGAAAGACCACACTTCCTTCTTCTTCGTGGTCTCGGAGCCTCTTGTACCTTGGCGACGTTGTCCTCCTGCAGCCCTATTGTCCCTTCGCTGAGACACTGACCCAAGAAGTGGACAACGGTTGCCCCAAAAGGACACACTATGTTGGACGTGCTGTTAGACTGCCTCTTTCATCCGCTGGAACAGTTCCTTCATTGTCCTCACATGTTCCTCCCATGATCTGGTATGCACCAGGATGTCGTCGACATATTCAAACACACTCTCCATTCCACCCAACAGCTTCTTCACGGCACGGGTCAGGGTGGCTCCAAGATTCATCATGCCGAAAGGCATCCTGACGAACTCATGATGTCTATCAAGAGCCACGAATGCAGTCTTCAGGACATCGTCAGGTCGCACAGGAATCTGCCAATACCCTTTACTGAGGTCGATCTTCGAGAAGTACTTGTCCTCCTGCATGTTCTGGAAAACTTCAGCTAGAGGTGTCATCTGATGTGGGTCAAAGATCGTGAGTTCGTTGAGCCTCCGATATTCCAAGCAGATTCAATTTGACCCATCTCTCTTCTTGACGACCACCAAGGGCGATGCATATGGCGAAGAGCTCTTGTGGATGACGCCCATTGCTTCCATCTCCTCGAATTCCGACCTCAGTGCTCAACGAAGTGTATAAAGGCCTCTGGTGAATGGACGTGCTAGATGTGAGGTTGATGCAATGTTCTGCCAAGTTTGCTGCCTCCAGGGCGATATCTAAATATTTCTGCATACGACGATGCTGCTGCCTCCACTTCTTCCAATTGGGAGCGGGTCAGTTGCTCACCATATCATAGGTCACCGATGCTTTCCTTCTAGCCCCAGACTCCAAGTTCAGGTAGGTCTTCAGGACATACCTCTTCCTCCTCAATCTCATAGTCGTCTACAACTGCCATGCTGGCAGTATTCACTGACTGGCTTGTGTTTCCCAGTTCTTCTCCCCCTTTGTAGACTGCCTCCACTGTATTCGTATTCTCCATTGCTTCTGTCGACTTTGCTACATTCTTCTCGGGAGATATATTTTTTCAGAGATTGGCATGTAGACTTCTCTCATTCCCTTTCACCTTCATGTTATAATCATTTGGACCGACCACCTTGACTATATCGTATGGCCCCTTCCATTGCATCAGAAGTTTGTTGGTGTCCATTAGCAACAACACCAGCACCTTGTCTCCGGCACAAAACCTCCTCTGCTTGCTCTTTCTGTCATAGTACTTCTTCTGTCTAGCTTGAGCCTTTGACAACTCCTCGTGAGCTATTTTCAGTCTCATCCAGTTTGCCGCGTAGTTCATGGACATACTGATAGCTGGATTTGACCTCTGGTTCCTCTATGTCCTTGGTCCACAACTCAAGCAGGATGTTCATGGGGCCTCTGACACTCCTGAAAACAGGTCAAAGGGTGCAAAATAAGTTGACTCTTATCGCACCTCTCTGTAGGCAAATAGCAGGGCATCGATGTAACGGTGCCATTGTCTCGGTTGTTCGCTGCAAAGCCTCTTCAGCATGGTCTTCAATGTTCCGTTAAACTTCACCACCAACCCGTTGCACATCAGATGGTAGGGCGAAGTCGTTAGTTGGGTGACACCGAGAAGTCTGCACACCTCCTTCATGCAATCTGAAAATAAACTGGGTGCCTTGGTCACTAAGCACTTCTTCCGGCATTCCTAGACAACTGTAGATGCCTATCAATGCCTCTGCAACTGTCTCTGTATCTACCTTCTTCAGCGGGACTGCTTCAGGGTACTGGTGGCATAGTCCACTAATGTCAAGATGTACCGGTGCCCTGCTTCACTTGGGGGATCTATCGGTCCCACAATGTCCACTGCCACCCACTTGAAAGGGACATCGACAACCAGAATTTTCTCCATAGGTGCTCGTGGTACTGATCCCTTATTAAGGGTCATTGACAAATATCGTAGGACTTGCAGTATCTCTCCACGTCTCCGTCTACTCCAGGCCAATAGAAATTGCAAGTGACCTTGTCCTGCATCTTCCTGATGCAATGATGACCTCCAGTGATGGAATCATGCACCACAGACATGACATATCTGCACAGACTCCGTGCAAAACCACCTGCTTCATCATTCTCCCACCTCCTTATTCAGGATCACAGTAGATTCTATAGACGACTCCAGCCTTCCTCTTCCGACCCTTTAATTTTGGGGTCTTGCTCTGCGCCATTGCTTGTATAGCTGGGTCCTCTTGCTGAAGCTGGATAAGTCAACTCTATCAACACCTCCATCCCTCTGCACCTGTAACGGCCTAGACTTGGCCTCCTTCTCCTGATCCCGCATTGTCACAGCACCGGCTGTCATGGACTTGTCTGGGTCATCAAGGTTCCTGGCTCCCTCCACGTTGCCCACAACCAAGTCGCATATGGCCTTTGGGATGCATATTGCTTCTACCTCCCTGCTCAGATAGGGTATCTTCATGTTGATCACGGCCTTCTCTGCTAGCAGCGTCGTGTTGTCTATTCTCTGCAAAAGACGGCACTTTCCAGTCAGTTGGTTGTTACTAACCAACTCACGACACACCACAATGCCTTCACAGCCGGTATCTCTCAGTACGTCGACTGTCTTGTCTCCCCCCACAAGACCCTTCAGTATTGGCAAGCATAGCTCCTCCATTATTTTCCGATCACTGTAACTCTCCGTTCTGGATCTCGGCCTCGACGTTCTCCGGCCAATCCAACAACGCCACATCCCTCCTTGATGTGCACGAGTTCTCTTCAGCCGCCATCACAGTGGCTCCCGCTGCTTTCTTAGCTGTCGCCTCTGCTGCCCCTTCCTTTAATGGGCAGTTCTTCATCATATGCCCTGGTCTCCTGCACCTGAAACACATCAGCTGGCTTTGACTTTGATTTCCTGCCTTACATTACATAGCCCGATGTCCTGGTTTCTTTCACTTGAAGCAGATGTTGAGATCCTCTCTATCTCCTCCGCGGTCTGACTTAACATGGCTGGTGGTTGGTGTTGGGTTTCGAGGTCTTTCACTCAGTCGCCGATTTCTGGCTACCCAGTTTAGCTGCCTCAGCCATCTCGCCTGTCATCTTTAAGCTCCTCTCTCTCAAATGTGTGACAAGATCCTCGGGGCTGGCATTCATAAATTGTTCTATGACAAACAGGTCATGTACGCCTTTGTAACTTGTTTCCGTCTTTGCCAGCTCCATCCACCTCTCAAGGTATGTCCTGATCCTGACCACGAACATTGATGGACTTTCTCCTTTCTCGGGCTTGCAGCTTCTGGACTTGACTCTGTAGTCATCCTCCATCAGGTTGTATTGTGTGAGCAGGCACTGCTCCTTCACTTTCCCGTAGTCCACAGCCTCCTCTGGTGACAGCCTACAGTAAGCCTCCAATGCACGGAGAGTCAACAAGGCACTCAGCATAGTGGCCCAGTCCTCCTTCTTCCATTTGCTTGACACGGCGAACCTCTCAAATCTAAGCAACCAGCAGATCTGCCACTTCTACCAATTTTATCGGTATCATACCGATTTTTTAGCTTTTTTGGGAAAAAATACCGATTTTCCCCTTCAGAATACCGAATTCCCAGTACAATCATAATTATTTCGCCGAAATGCCGATAAGTGCCGGTATTTGTTTTTCGCCAATCGCTCTTCTCTGTTAAA
>JBCAUA010005025.1:0-13422 GCA_038406235.1 Peronia verruculata | reverse complement strand
CACACTCACACTTCATTATGATCCAAGATATTTTCCGAACAGGTAGGTTTTCAGTTGTTTTTTAAAACTCGCTTCACGTTTCCAATCTGTTTCACATTAATTTCTCATCCATAATAATCAAATACTATTTTATTGCTTTGCAAACATATCAGAGAGATTTTAGATAGATCTACATTCTGCAATTATCCTGGATTTTCTGATATGCACTTGAGTCTGCAACATAAAACTCAGATGTACCTCAATTCACCTCAAAAACATTGAGGTGAATTTTATTTATTTGGAGGAACTGCAGAATCTGCGTGAGCTGAAAATGGGGGCTTAAACTTCACATTTACTGGAATCTGATAATACATGTACTTAATACCATGTTAAATCAAATGTTTACTTGATAGTTGCTTCATATCCAAAATGCCTATGCTGTGACTGTTACTAATCTACCAAGCTTGGTGAAAATTTGGTTAAAACTGCATGCATCTAGATCTGGATCTACATTCTAGATCTATGTGCTTGCAAAATGCTTTTCTCTAGAATCATTATTAGATCTAGATCTAAAAATCTAGAGTCTAGATCTAGATCATCTTTTTAGGAATGTAATGTTTCTTATTGTAGTTTGAGCAAACCAACATCTAGACCCAGATCTAGATCTCGGTCTAGATTCAAGCTCTATATCTAAATCTATTTAGATAGATCTATATCTAGATATCGGGTCTAGATCTATTTGTAGCAGTGTTAAATCTAGATCTAGATTCTGTATTTAGTTACTGATAGTAGTGACAGAACACGATAACTCTATAGCAGTCCTGTTACTGCTGATGGTGGGTTGACCTGTCTAGAGTCTACATTTATTTAGATCTAGATAGGCCGAGATGTCTAGATAAATATGAACAAAAATGAAACTAAATCCACTTTCCTACATCCGACGCAGATTCAAATCATTTCCCTTCATTAACTATACTTTTTAAGGGGAGGGGCGGGTCCTGAGAGTGAGTTTCAAAAGTACTCAATTTAGGCTTTTTTAAGCGTAACATTTGAATTCAGCATGTCCAAATTTGAGGAAAAAAAGTGTAAAAAAAATAATCTGGACTTTTGGTTGCCATGGAAACGCTGCCATATTCGATTTTAGGCCCCCAAAATTGCTGATTTTCAAATAATAGATTGTAAAGCGTTTAGAGCCTGTAATTAGGGATAAGCGCTATATACATACTCTCTATTATTATTATTTCTTTACCTATATAGAGTGTATCGCTTTTTCAAAATTTGCCATAGTTTTATTTTACGAATTTTTGAAATTTGTATGTGGCAAGATGGGACTTTTTCTCATTTTTTTGTCACTTCAATAACATTTTCTCAAAAAGTAAACAAAATATCGCAAATCAGATACTTACTGTTATTTTACACAGGAAGTTTCATGCCAATTTTCAAGAAAATCTGATTTGTACATTGTACAAATCTGATCAGAAAATCTGATACATAGCTGGTTTGATTAGTTTATGGCATAATGTACTGATTACTTACAATTTTCTTGTTGTCAGTTGTTTCATTTGATGTTAATTTGTTTCTGTCAATCTTAATACTTCATAATGATTCTTAAAGCAATGAATGTTTACAAGCATTTATTCAGAGGTGTCAGTCCATCACAAAATGAATGTCAGTCTGTCACACTCACCAAATGCTAAACCGTGCGAAGGCAAATCAGTCACCCCTTGGAATTTGCTATTTATATGTAGGAGTCCAGCCACTCATCTATCTCATATTGAGGATGAAGAACTTAGCTCTTCAAACTTTGGACCAACTGGGCTCTGTCTTCAGGTACCTAAAAGATCAGGTTGACACAGTGTCAGTCGGTTATGCAATCTTCTTGGAACCATAACACCAGAACTCCTGTAAAAGTACTGTACTGGATGACAGGTCTATATATGATACTTTATCACAGCAAATTTGTATTCTATATCATGATTGGTGTTAAAGATATGAGTGGATAAAAGCCCAAAAATCCTCTGAAATGTCAGTCCATCACATATATGGAATTGCCCATTAATCTACAGGTCAGTGTCATAATGCTGAGGGGAATTCTTGCCATCTTCATGGAAATGCATCTCTAGTTCATCGAGAAGTAGAAAAGTGTAGAATGTGATGCTTTTTTCATAATTTTTAGCACTTACAAAAGACAAACAGGCCTGTAGTACGCAGTATTAATAATGCACAAAGGAAGGGGGAAAGAAGAGATTAGTATTTTACAGATCAATAGCATCGAGAAATAGAAAATTGTACAATGTGCAGTGTTCAGGTTTTTGAATTGAGGTTTATAGAAATACAGATTTCCAAAACATTTTTTTTTTTTTTTAAATTTAAGTTTTGTGGGAATGATTTGATGGAATAATACAATTAAAGTGCGTAAGGCAGCAGAGACGTTCAGACTCCAGAGCTACATAAGAGTCCACTTCTCCTAGATATCTGCACGAAGACAATGTCACCCTCGGTTCCTGAGAGAAACCAACAAAGTATATTGGTGCAGTTTAGATAGTGTTCCCTGAAATAGTTGCGGGCAGCTTATTTTGTTTTGCATTCATTTTCTGAATAACAGGACAGTCTAGCAAGCTGAAGTGTTGATTAGTTAGAGCCATGCCTGGAACAAGACCACCTGTCACCCCCAGGCCAGCAGCCAGACCATATCAAGAGTACGTGGCTCAACAACAGCGGGTTCTGAACAGCTGCCGATCAAACAACAACAAGATCCTGCAAGATGGCCCAAAGTTGTGGCGGCAGATGATGATTGGCTTCACATGTGCAGGATTTGTTGGACTCATCATGTTGGTGCTAGGCACTGTTTTCATTGCAGAGGCAGTTGGCAAACAGCAACCAATAACTGTTATGCTGTGTGTTATGGGGATAGGTAAGTCTTACCCAAGGGCCAATTTCACCAATGTTTTTTATTTTCATTTGTTTTTAAGCTAGTGATGGCAGTCATTGCAGCTCTGAATGTTTAATGGTGGGGCGCAATTTATTTCATTTCAGCAACTTTGTTTGTAACATTATATCTGCATGAATAACAGTTGAACACAGAAAACTTGAACACACCAATCTCGAATTCATAGAAATATCGAACGCCATTATCGGCATGTATTACTGTCATGCATTTCTTGCACTCTCAACATACATTTCTCAGACAATTTCATCATTATCTACCGCATCGCAAAGCCGGCAGAATGTCTGATTAGGCCCATTTTTCGTTGGGCCATGCTCACCCCAGGCTGTCTGTGGTAAGAGAATGAGTGGTAGGAGCAGTGTATAATGTAGGTCTAAATTTGATCTTCATGGATGTTGAAATTAAAGAAACCTCGAACACATTTTTCAGTCCACAAATAATTTGAATTTTCTGTGCTCAACTCTATTTTTGTTTTTCTCTGTCGGTTTTTGTCTTACATATCATATAATAAATCCATGATGAAATTGAAAATTGAACTCTAAAGTTGTTTCTCTGCATTACTTTGTAATGGTGAGAGGAGGAATTAAGGTTGCGTGCTGAAAATTTAAATTACATAGATTTAGATAGTGGTAAAGTGGTCCCCACCTAAGAGCCCGGTCCACCTTTGCTGCAAAACGGAATTTTTCCTTTATTATTTATCCCTCTAAGAGCCCACTCCCAAACACAAACATCTGCTTAAGAGCTTGGTGTCAGGCCAAAACTCACAGGTACTTATGGTGTAATTTCATGTCATATCATCCACTCGGGAGAAATGCACAGTGCTAGGTATGCAATAAAATGTGGACAGGAGTGGAGAGAACAGGTAGACAAAGGAGTAGAAGTGATGGTTGATACATGCCTCCAAAATCAGGTCACACTGTGGACTAACAGTAATCATTTAATTGTTTGACAACACGGGGGACAGTACTTGCGATTGGCTCTGTGGTGAAGGTGGAGTAAGTTTAGCCTCCTGATTGGTCTGTTGTTTTGCTACTTCAATCAGTGTGTAAAACACTTGAGCCAAAGCAATAACATGTTTTCAACAATGACACAGTTATGTGAAAACTCACTTGACATTTAAACACTGCCCAGTATTGATGTAATTGTACACTAAAAAAGATTACTAATTGCTATATATCAAATTATAACACACACACAAACACACAGGGAAGAAGCTTGTCCCTTTTCACACAGATAAATCTTTACCTAACACTAGTGAAGACAGTTTGTGGCCAGGGTTGCGTAACTTTTTAATCCACCCAAGAACCCATCCGCTGAAAACCCCGCTTTTTGTGTCTCCCAACGATGTAGTTCCTAGGCAGAGACCACTGTGTCAGGAGCCTTGCAGTTGGGCCTTCAGACTCGGGATCGAAAATTCCAGGTTCGAATCCTCACTGCTCCTGACATTTTATCCTTGGGAAAGACAGTTTACACACATTTCCTGACTTGACTCAGGTTTGAATGGATACCAGACTATAGACAGTGACTGACATTGTGAGACTGATAAAAATTTGAGCGCATAATAGGCAGCCGCCTTCTATGCTTTCCAGGAAGCAGAGAACCTTCATGAGTGTTTCCTGTGGATCTGTTGAGGTAATAATAGATTGTAGAGCACTCAGAGCTTGTACTTGTAAAGGATAAGCACTACACAAAGTGCTCTCTATTATATTTATTATATTATTACATTATACTATTCAAGTTTTGTTTTCAATCAATTTCAGTATTTGGCATCATTATTTTGATGGGAACATTTATCCTGGGAAAACTCCTCATCTCTCGCAAATGGATCAGATGTCAGGGCAATCAAGATACAATACCTACATCACAGTGTTTCCATACATGCTCAGGTAAGCAAACTGATGTGCTAGTTTGTAGTTTGCTGCACTAAAATCAAAGTCTGAAACTCAAAACCTACACATGAGCATGAAAGTATTCTTTCATAATTGCAAAAGAATGAATATTTTTCTCAGTGATAAGGTCACAATTATTTTGAATTTTGTAACCTTTTTTCTTTCTTTTGTGTTTCTGAGATTTTGCTGATTTCAGTTGCCTCAAAACTAGATTCAAACAACTGATATGAATTGCATGGCATACACGCATTCAGTTCTAGCAGCAGACCACACTTCAGATTTGCAAAACCAATGAATAACTGCATCTGGGGACAATATCCTGGGGCCGTATCCAAAGTCAGACTGGCAGCCAGATTTTCTGTTCATTCTGTAATCTCTCTGTTTCTTTGCTGTTTTCACACCAGAGCACATTTTTAGATCACTGTTGCACTCACAAGACGACGACAGTAAAGTAATAATAGTACTAAATTGGAATAGATATGAAGAAAACATACAGGTTCTATACTTTGTAGATTGCAAATACATGAAGCTAAATTTGCTAATGCGAACAGGTTTATCAGATCAAAAATTAGATTTAAATAAATTTTTGCAGAATCTGTATGCAAAGTATCATGTCACAATCACCATTTTGTTCAGAATGCAGATCAACCATTTCAAAGTCTACAGGCCTTAACTGAACTCATTGTAGCTTGGCAGTATATAGATGATGTGTATTGGGAATGATAGGGCAAAAAAATACTGCAGTCTGCATCTAAATCACAGGACATTTCCTGGCTTCCATTCAGGCATGTACATTACAAAGATATGTTGGATTGATGGAAATATAATACAATATAAATGTAGAGCTCTAGAGAGCAAGTCCAATTTTTAATTTCAGATATCACAAGACGTCCTAGAAATTGTACTATAAAAGCAACCATATTGACCTGTTGTTATGCATGATATATTCTTTGTGTTTAGTGATCTCATTATATCCGGCACTGTAATATTGGTATATTTTTATGATTATGGTAGTTTCAGCCAGATCTCAACACGTCTCATGTGATCAAATAAATTTGTATTAAATAAAACAAACTCACTGGTGTAATTGCAATGAGAATTGTGTGGCTTGAATATTCAAGATTTTTGTGAAACCTAGTCACTTTGCTTTGGATAGTAAATATATTTATAAATAAGAAATAAGATTTGTATCATCCTAATGACATATTCAGCATACAAGTTTTGTGAAAAATATATATTTCATCCTGGTGTTAATAAATTTTTTTTTTTTTTCACCTGTCACAGTGATCTACAGCCCATCACTAGATCAGCTAGGAGCCAGTGAAAGCATGCTGGAGCCACCACCTGCTTACGAGTCAGTGCCCTCCATTGTTCTGCATCCCATGCTCACACCAGGAGTGAGTGATCCCCCTTTGCCCTATGTTGAAGACGCGGATCAGCCGACTGTGATGGTGTTGCCCCCCAAGTACGATGATGTCACCAAACCCTTACCTGAATACTTTGAAGATGATTCTACTACCTGAGGCCTGTTTGAAAGCAAGGCATCTTGTAGCAATAGAGATGCCTGAAAAAAGAAAAAAAATACACATGTATACCTTAAGCGATCTGATCCCATTAGCCTGGAATTTCAATTTAATGAAACAGCAGGTCCTGAAATTCCTGTAATATTTCCAGTGTAATTCAAACATTTTAATGTTCTTAGCAGCAGATATATAGATATTAAAGTATCTTAACCCTACCAGACCTGAGCCCCTAGGCCCTAATTATTTCCTCTGCTTGGATTCCTGTGCAAAAATTTTGAAAAATGCATATAGGTTAAGAAAATGTTTATTAGATGCAAATCAATGGTTAGAATTACATGAAACTTGGAGAGAATGTAGAAAATAGGCATACCTTTCACCTATGGCCAGTAATCAACAACCTTGGTGTGGCAATCCATTCAACATGAAGAGCCTTGTTTCACACATAGGTATTTTTTGCACAAAGGGCACCAGATGTTTGTCTTCACTTTCTTGAAGGGTTGTATTTGTAAACTATTCCCAGATTTTGTCTTTTGTATCTGAGGTGTTTTCCATGCACACAGTACAAATGTGGTTTGAGGAGGTGCCAGATGGAATTTCAGGAAAGTGGTTGCCTGTGGTCAGTGGCTGAGGGCAGGGCTCGAGTTGTCCTCTGCAAACAGCTGTTGTTCTGTAGTTGCCAATGATTGTCCAAGCAAAGGCTTGGATGTACCTTGTGAAGAACAAGGGTTTTTTTGTTTGATTCTGCCTATTTTGCAAGGTGAAGAATGAATTGTAGCAAGCTCACATGAAGCATTTCACAAGTAAACACCAGGGCCAGCGATAATGACAATGAGACCGGTGAAGGTTGGTCATCTGGTCATTCTTGTCACAACCGATGTACTTGTTATTGCTGACCAGCTGTGGCATTGCTATCGTTTGTAGTGTCCTATCTTTGTTGCGCCTGTTGACGACTCCAACTTGTGCTGGGTTATGATCATCATTGCCCTTTTCACCCTGTATCAGGGCCATGAACAACAGACTTCCACGTTTGCCTATCCTGAGCATTTCTCACTGCATCTTTCCACTGTAGCCCTCCTCTCTTCAAATCATCCTCCATAAGTCTTCCCCAGGTTGTTCATGGTCTACCCTCATTTCTCTGTCTCTGTGGGTTCCACTGAAGTGCATGCCTGGTAGTGCTGCTGCATGGCCTCCTAAGGATGTGTCACATCCACCTCCATCTTTGTTGACCTATCTCTCTGTTTAGCTGGTCAGCACAGGTACCACTTTCAAGCTTTTTCATTTTTTTCAGCGAATATGAGAACAATTTCCTGTTTTGTAATAGAGTTCCAACTCCTGTGTATAGCTCAGCAAGTAAATGCTTTGACAGAGTCACAGAATCATAGTAGCAGTCGATGACCAGCACATGACATTTGTTGTTCGTTTCAGCTAGTGACAAAAGATAAAGAACCTTGTTTCCAACAACGTTTAATTCTGGCACAGTCACTGGTGCTGCTCCAGTGTATATCTCCACATTCAGAACATATCGAGTCTCCCATTCACACTAAAGAAATGATTTCTTGCCCCATTTTGTTCGCTTTGTCTTTGATATATTGTTTTATTGAAAGTCCACTTTTGGTTGAGATCAGTCCCCCATCCATGCTCAGGTGCTGTTTTGACCGGTAATAGTATTAAAACTTTGGGAGATGATAATCAAGAAATGATCTGACTTTGTAGATTCTGTCATTTTTGCCTACAGCAATGTCTTCTTTGTCTACTAATTGGAGATAAGTCCGCAGTGACAAGAACCTATCTTTTGTCATGATGTTTCTGAATCCAGGAGTTGACCCCATGAAGTCTGTCCCTTCTCTGATTCAGTTATCCCGATAACTCGGTTTCACACTCAAATATTCCATATAGATTTTCAATCGAAAGAAGGCTTTCATTTCATTGACTGTTGCAGCATTGAAATTTTTTGCATAGTAGCAGTTTGGTTTTCAATGAGCACTTGGCAGGCATGTAAATTTGTTTTTTCTGTCAAATTCTTACAGAAATCATTTGCTACAAACATTGAGAGAAAATCTAAAACTTTGCTATATTCACTGATAGAATTTGGCATGTTTGCAGGCCCAGTCACATCCTTATTGAAGCTCAAATCTATATTAGTCCAACCTCTGTCAACATCTGCATCTCCTCCATCAGCTGTTTTAATGCCATGCCCACCATTTTCAATCCTCTGTCTAGATTTAGGCCTCTTGAGTTCATTTTCCTCTTCATCATCAGACTCATTTTGGATTGTAAATTCATCACCACTTGAATCAGAGTCGTATTCCTAATGAAAATCATCTTATCAGAGTCAAAATCAGCAAAATTTCAAATCTCTTGCTCTTTTCCGTGTTGAAGTGCTTGGTTCATCAGTCGCTCGTTTCATTGTCAATTTTTACAAAATATCGCTTGTAAACAATGGGTCTACTCTTCGCAGGGAGGCAGGCATTTGCAGTGACCAGCACGAAATAACAGATTTAAATCTGATTGTACGGTTATTTTTACTTTTGTGACATGTTGTCCCAAGTACCAAGATAGTGGGAATTCAATATATCGGGCTTTTGGGGAGTACTGATAATTCAGTAACTCAGTCTGGTAGGGTTAAATTTATAGATCAGAAGTTCTAAGATGTGAAATACTGTAAATGTATACCTTGCTTTTGCCATGCATTGTCAAGCATTTGGGAAAATGTTCATAGCTCACCATTTTTCTGTTATGAAGACAGACGTACCTAGTAATGTAGAACACACAGATTGGAATATGTTCCAATAACCAGGACTAGCAATAAAACTAATCATACATTATAACAGATTAAAATGTTCTTTTTTTCAGGTTTTTCAATATTGTTTTGGTTATGCTGTAGGAATCAGGTTGTGAAAAATGCTTATTTGTTTAATTGTGAAGTTTTTGTTCTTTTTTTTCTTTTGTTTTTGTTTTGTTGTTAACATTTTTAGATGCCATATTTTGTTTAATGTTATAATCATTATAATTCTGTTGATGCAACCATACGATATTAATAGAATATCATGTCTCTTTAAGTTCACTTACTAAATCGAGAACTGAACAACTACATTCATCTCATGCACATTATAATAATAGTCACAGAGAAGTCTACATCAAGTCTTGGTTGTAATCAGTGGTATTGTCGTTTTTTATTTACCCTAGCATATCTTTTCAGATTTACCTCATACGCAATTTATTCTTCTCCCTAGTAACATATATATATCCAATATTTCAGCACTTTGTATGATCACTATAGGCATATTTGCTTAGAAGTATCGAAAACTACTTCATTAGTGTGGATAGTTTTTGGGTGAAATTAACGTATATGTGAAGTTGCCAAACTTTTGAAAATGGATTCTCAAGTTGTTTTATTTTAGTAAATGTGACACTATATATTTGCGAAGATGTAGACTCCATTGATCATCTCATACCATCACTTACATGGGGATATCATTCCTGAATGTTTTAGGAGCTCTTTATATTTCAATACCATGGAACTTTGATCTTTTGCTTAGTGTCACAGTTGACATTTAGGTACCACACTGAACAAACTACTGGTGAGATCCCTTTGGTTATTAATGAACATTATTTTTTACTTTACCTAGATGCATGCAAGCTGCAGATTTTTAATAAAGACTTCTTACACTTTCTGGTTATCAAGAGTCCATATGACAGCAATAGGAGATTGTTGGGACCAGTCATTTACTTCCTCTTTTGCAGACAAGAGGTGTTGAGCAAGCAGTGTAAAGAGGAAAAAATCCCTTTATGTCATGTTATTTGAACGACTGCTCACCAAAAAGCTGGATATAATTATAACATTAAGAACAAGAATAATAGAGAGCATTTATATTGCGCTTATGCCCATAAGTACAAGCTCTAGGCGCTTTACAATCTATTATTACCCTGACAGACCCAAAGAAGACACTCATGAATATTCTCAGTTTCCTGTGAAGTATACATGGCGGCTGCTTGTTAGGTGCTCAAATCCTTATCAATCTAAGAATCTAACAATATCAATTACTGTCTATTGTCGGGTACCCATTCAAACCTGGATTGAGTCAGGAAACTTATGTAAATTGTCTTTTCCAAGGACAAAATGTCGAGACCAGTCATGATTTGGACCCTTAACTTTTGATCCCGAGTTTGACCACAAGGCCACTGACACCAAATTCTCTTTAAATTTTCAGGGTGTGTATTCAGGCAAAGGGTGCCAGGGTGAAAATTTTGTCTTGTTTACACTGCTTTTTCAAAACTTGTTTACCTGCTAAAAGATCTCAAAGGGCTGGCTGGGCCCAACTATCTCCATTACAACTGAAGTGGGCTGGAGTGTGTGTACTTTAATTGCAAAGTGGAGAAACTTTTCAAGGACAGAGCTATCTGTACATGTATTTCAACTGAAAGCTTCCACCTTTCTGTGCACAAGTTTTGATCCATGTCAGTGTGCTGGTGACTTCACTTGTACACATTGAGGACAACATCATCACCTCTGTATAGTCTTCTAAGTGACAAGTAATTGATTTTTTAAATAAATTTTATTTTTGTAGTTGTTTGTATTACCATGTTGTCTAAATTCACAGAAACATATTTGAGGGCATTTAGTCTCACATTTGTCTCCACAAATCATACACAAACTGAATATTACTATTAAGCAGTTAGAGTCTTCAGTCTTTTTTTGAAACACAAATTTGGGTATGATCCTTGAGAAATGGAATTTTATAAAGTACTGAGCCAGTTTTGTCTTTTTTTTTTTTTCTTATGCTCTCTATGTCAATGTTTCCTTTAAAAAAAAAAGTAAATTCATATTTCTCAAAACCTGACTTTTTTGGCACTACATGTATTTTGCATTCTTCTTCTTAATATATTTTTTTTTTTTTTAAATTTCTGTGCTGATTCTCACCAAATTTGGCATACATTTTTTTCACAGCAAGACCAAAAATATATTTTTTCTCATTCTGTTCATCCTCTGGAGAAAAATAGGTTTTTGTTTTGAAAAAATGGCAAATTTTGAAATTTCACCTATTGGCATTTTTAGTAATCTCTAGAAAATTTTATTTTGTACGTGAAGAGCTGTAAATTTATAGCTTTTTAGATAATATGCTAGACAACATGATGATCAAGTTTCATTGAGTTTCATGGATATTTATGGGAAGAAATAGATTTCAAAGATAGCCATTATAGAGGAGCCGAAATCCAAGATGGTGGCATTGCTACTGCAACCATTCCAAAAAGCCCCCCCCCCCCCCCCCCCTATTATTTTCCACCTTTTTTAACTTGCCAAATTCGGTGGAAAAGAAAAGTTTGGAATAATCTGTAAAATAAAAAGATATCGCCTCCAGGATGTTCCCCCTCCCCTCTCTCCCTTCAATTGGAAAGCTGAAATGCAAAATGTACACCTTGCTTGTATGTAAGCTAGTGTTATATTTCATGATGTCTTTTCATTCTTGTGAGCAAGATTTTAATATAAAATGAGCCCTCGGAATGTGGTCATATCTTATTGTCATTTTGTAAGAATTTGTTGTCACTACTTTTAGTCTATGCAGACAATTGTAACAGTCTGTGTTGTGCTTTAGTATGGTAGTGGCAATTACTCAGGCAGGCTATCCTCTCCTGTTCCACGGAAGCCTTTCATACTTGAAAGTACTGACTTTAATGGGCATGACTTTTTTTTTTAAACAGTATCTGGAGATGAAGGGCAGTGGAAATATGTTGGCCTGATTTTGTGCACATTGTTTTCTGCATTGTGGTCTTTGCTTATTGAGGCTTTCATATTGCAGAATTTCCTTTACATGTACAGCTTGTATTTTATATGTTATCAAAGTTAACCTGATTTGGCTGTGAACAAATAGATCTGTGAGTGAAAATTTTATCAATTTTTGTTTGTGGACCCACTAAATTTTCCACTGAAGAGTGTGTGGGTTAACTCTAAAAGTGCTAGAAAAAACTGCAGGGATGCTAGTGTTTCCATATGAATGTTGATTCATGTTCAAGAAATGACAGATACATATAGAATTAGATTTGATTTGTCAGTTATTTTCTATTTCCATAAAATCAAAGTAAAGTTACTCAGTCTTTGACTTATTTCAGCAGACTGACCCATGACACATGTAACTTTGTAAGGATAAGTCCTAGAGATTAATCATACATAACACTAATAGAGAAAAATGAAGAGATCTAGTTTGGAGAGATTGTTTGAGGCACAAAAAATTAGTAATTGCTAGCTATTGTTTAAAAGTCTCTTGAAGTCTCACATATACGAATACGAATAGTTTATTTGTCCACGAGGAAATACACTTTGACCAGTGCGGAAGACCAATTGAAACAAAAATGTATGAAGATTATACAGCACAAAGATACATCAAACAGTTTCCATATGCATACCATATAATATACCTCCATACCTACATATTCATACACACATATCGCACAGGCTCACGGACCCACAGCCACATACACGTACATACACAGCCACATGCATACATACAGACATACACACACACACATACAAACACACATACATACATATATAGGCTACATACATATATGTACACGATTTTTTAGTACCAGGAGTCATTTGCAACATTCATGGATTTATCTGAGACACATTATATACCGGTACACACATTATGCACTCTTAACACTTTGAGTCACAGCTTTTCTTCATTTAGCATTAACATTACCAGCAATTCTATAGGACATTTTGTAAATTTAACAGACAAAAATTTGAATTTGGCACTTGAATTAATACAAAATATATATAACCATAGAAGTCAAATCGATCAGTCATATTTTAGAAAAATTAGCTGGACTTGTATCTCTGCATTTGTAAATAATTTTTAAAAAAAAAAAGACAATCTCTTGAAATTCAAGTCATTTTGTCAGTGCCATATATTTAGCAAATTGCCTACAATTGCATATCAAATTTGCTATAATTTAAGTAGAGGGAGCATGTGTTTCTATCTTAGAGTCTATGGTTTTCCTTCTTCTGGTGGTGGTGGTTTTTATAAGCTTTTCAACCTCCTATAGTGGTGGTTATCTCAGCTGTCCACAACCGTGGTAAAAA
>JBCAUA010005014.1:0-13422 GCA_038406235.1 Peronia verruculata | reverse complement strand
TAGTTCCGACCATTCATTGATGTCGATCTGGCAAGCTTTGAGTGATTTCTTTAAGCAATCTTTGTAACGTTTCTTTGGGGCACCCCTATCCCTGTGACCCCTTGAGAGTTCACCGTACATCACAATTTTTGGTAGGCAATGATCCTCCATTCTAGAAACATGGCCTGACCAGCGAAGTTGTACTTTGGAAGCATTGTCTCTATACTGAAGATATCTGCCCTCTCTAGGACTTTGACACTGGTGACAAAGTCACTCCAGTGGACGTTGAGGATTGTACGAAGGCAGTGTTGATGGAACCGCTCAGGCAGTGGTATGCTGCTACAGTAGGTGACCCAGGTTTCTGAACCATATAGTAAAGGAGGAATGACTACAGCTTTGTCGACAGAGATTTTGGTTTCAATCCTTAGGTGCTTACTGTTCCATATTTTACTGTAAAGTCTGCCAAAGGCTACATTGGCTTTTGAGAGTTGACTCTTTGTCGATCTTGGCATCTGCTGAGATTATACAACCCAGGTGGGTAAACTGTTGTGTGTTTTTGAGATCAGCATCACTTATGATGTGGGGCGCTTGGTGCACTACCTGGGGTGCTGGTTGGCAGAGAACTTTGGTCTTTTTCAGACTGATCTTGAGGCCAAAAATCTTTGAGGCATCAGCAAAGCAAGTCGTCAATCACTGTAGCGCAGGTTCTGAGTGAGCTACGAGGGCGGCATCATCTGTGAAGAGTAGATCCTGTACCAATCTCTCTAATGTTTTGCTGTGCGATTGCAGGTGCCCTAGGTTGAAGAGGCTGCCATTCAGCTGGTATCTTAATTCATCCTCCACTTCAAGTCCATCCAAGGCTTGCTTGAGGATCATACTGAAGAAGATGTTGAACAAGGCAGGCGCAGGAACACAGCCTTGCTTCATGCCATTAGATATTCGGAACAGTTCAGAATAATTCCCGTTAGTCTGACCTGTCCGAGCTGGTTTTCATGCAGTTGAATTACCATTTGTAGAAATTTTGGTGGACAGCCTAGGTGTTCCATAGGCCTGATCTGCTGACAGTGTCAAAGGCTTTTGTCAGATCGACGAACGTAGCACAGAGTCCTTTGTTTTGCTCACGGCACTTCTCTTGCAGTTGACATAGAACAAACACCATGTCTGTTGTGCCTATGTTAGCTCTGAAGCCGCACTGACTTTCGGGAAGGTTTTCTTCCGATATTGTAGCTAGTCTGTTGAGCAGAACTCTCACTATGATTTCCAGCAATAGACAGAAGAGTGATACTTCAGTAGTAAGAGCAGTCAGACTTCTCACCTTTGTTCTTATACAAGGTTATGACAACTGCATCTCTTAAGTCTTGTGGCAGCTTGCCCTCTTGCCAGCAAAGGATGAACAGTTCATGAAACTTTTTATGAAGAGTCTTTCCTCCATTTTTCCAAATCTCAGGGGGGATGCCATCAATTCCAGCAGCGACTCTTTTGTTGGTTGATAGCATCATTTATTTCTCTCAGTGTGGGTGGCTTTCTTTACAGTACAGTTATGTTGGGCCAGATGGGTCTGAGTAAGCTGCTCTCTTCTTCTCCAAAAGCTCCTGAATTTCTTTAGTATTTTCATCAAACCAATCCTTGTTTACTTTCTTTGTTAATCCTAGAACCTCTTCAGAAGATTTCAGAATTGCTGACTTCAGATTCTTCCAGAAACTATGAGGGGTGCGGTCTTCAAGGATTGGACTTACTTCCAAGTGCTATTTAAGCTTCTCAGCAAATACATTGTGTACTGCTGGGTGACATAAGTGATGTACGTTGTATTTCTTTGAGTTAGCGTCTTTTCTTTTTGATCTTGGTTAAACTGGAGCCTTAGTTCGCATCTGACAAGTCGATGGTCTTATGGCATTCTGCACTTGACATGACTATTGTCTGTTGTACATCTTTCAGATCCTTTTGTCGAACAAGCATGTAGTCCAGTAGTGCCAATGCTTTGACCGTGGATGCATCCAAGTTGTTTTTAGACAGTCTTTCAGTTGGAAGACTGTGTTTGTTATAGTACGTTGGAACTCAGAACATAATTCAACCAAAAGGCGACCATTATCTTCCATGTTCTTCTTAGTACACCTTTCCAGCCCTCATGATCCTTTCCAAGTCTGGCGTTGAAATTGCCAAGGATCAATAACTTGTCACTAGCAGGAGTGTTGTTCAGTAGGTTGCGTAGGTCAAAGTGGTTATTGACCTTTGTCCAGAGAATCCGCCATGATGGTTGGGGCATACACACTAATGATAGTACGATGTTGATCAGGTTCAGTCGGGATACACATAGACATGATGCGATGGGAGTGACCAGTTGATAGTTGTTCTAGTTTGCAGGCAATTGAATTTTTCACCAATAACCCCACCCTTGAAAGATGCCTTTCTGTTGCTGGCTTGCCAAACCAAAATAGAGTGTAGCCGGCCCCATGTTCTTTCAAGCTTCCTTCACCTTCAAAACGTACTTCGCTAAGAGCAGCAATGTCAATGTTTAGACGAGAGAGTTTGTGCGCTATGATAGCCGAGCGACGCGCTGGGCAATTGCTGCTGGTGTTATCAAGCATATTCCTTATGTTCCAACAAGCGACTTTTTGAGCCTGCCTTTTTTTTTTCTTTACAAAATTTGTTCAACCGCTGGGTAGATGCCCGTTGACCGCAGTTAACCAACTGGGTTTGACAGAAATGAGCTTTCTTTAGGCGAACCTTTTCTATCGCCCGTTTCCACGTGGAGCACGCAGTTCTTTCTCTAAACATGGCTGCCTGGTCGTTCAGGGGGCAATATCCTGAACCGCCTACATGCAGGCTTGTGACTACGGCTCCCAGTGACATCTTCCACTTGCCACTTTCGCCCCTTACCCATCGATGTAGGGCTTTTGGATGTGCTGAACTGTGGAAGTAGGACGTGGACCTGTCCTTCAGCCTGCGCTTTGGAGTTTTAAGGTGAAGTGCGGCTTGTCCAGACTGGTCCCACCTTATAAGCCCAGGGTTCATCTGACATGGCCTAGCAAACTGGGACGGTGACAGCGAGATCTCTGAGCCGTGGGTTCAGAGTCAAAGTTTCCTTCTTCTAGGTGAGTTGCATACCGAGGTTCACGAGCCCCTCCTGCCCCAGAGTTTATTTTTTGAGTTCACCCCCTCCTAGGTGAGTTGCCTACCAAGGCTAACGAGCACTACCTGCCCAGATGCAGTCTGGTTATTACTGTGCCAAGCACCTGCAGTCGCCCTCTCCATTTGGTTATTTCATCCAGGGGGTACCACGAGGAGGTAGTGAATAGGACTTGGGTCTACGCCACAATGTGGATGTTTTGAACCTACTATAGTGCTCACTTATACCAGCTTCCAGTGACTATGTAGATCCCATTTACATGCAGCATACTTTAGTGGATCAATTCTGACGCATGCTGATAAAACAGCATAACAGACTAAAAGAAGGAAAAAAGGAAAAAACAAAAGTGTTTTCGCTCTTTCTTTAATCCATGCACACATTCTGAACATTCATTTCTCATTTTTCACATATTAATGTAAACCTGAATAGCTTTCTGGTCTGTCCTAGCACGGGGTGGAATTTGCCGTCTCTGTGTAGCCATGTGAGACCCAGGCTATAGCTTGACTAGGCCTTACGCTGCAGAACGTGACAAGTCCATGATAAAGTACGATAGTTAAGATACAGAATCAGGAAACCACTGCCATGTATCTGACATTTGTGGAGAGGTTTGAACCTTCACTATGGGTCATGGTAACGAAACGGATGCGATGGGAGGACAGGGGAGGGGGGAGGTAGGGATGTTCCCAGCCTATAATATTATTTAAACACCAACAGTAAAATAATATCAAATATATTGCTAAATATCCAGTTCTTGCACTGCATAACCTTGCGAGAAACAATAATGATGTGATATATGTATCAGTATATTTCATTTGATGATTTTTACGTTGAAACAAACAAACAAACAAACAAACAAATAAAAAAATAATTTAAAAAAAATGTTCATCTGTCATGATCATATCTTTTCTTTTCGAAGATGTTATTTATTTATTAATTTTCTATTTGATTTGTATTTTACATTTATACACCTTTTAAAAATGTTTTTACATATGCGTACTTGTTCAGTTTAAACATTATTATATCTAATTTAATGACCCATTTTTGTCCATTGTTATGTATTTGTCTACGTTTTATTCCCTCCTTCCTGTCCTGTCCTGTCCACTTTCTCAGCTATCCCACATGTCACAGGACAGGTGTGTGTTCTATGCAAGGACAGCAGATCTCTTTCCTCTTCTCTCCTAACTTTTTATTGAACACAAAGTGACAACAACAAAAGTGTACAGAAAAGCTTCCCCTCCACAGTGACTCTGACGGTTCGGCACAGCTCGAGATAATACCGACGTTGGTTTTCGGAAGCAATTTGAGTCGAGTTTTATTTTAACTGTTGCCTGCACGTCAGCGGATTCCACCCACTTTTGAACAATTTTTATCTACCAAATGTTTTAACGGGATCCAATGTATGCTCGGAATTATCAGAGAAGGATAGATACCGGCATTTCCTACCTGAGGAGCTAGGAAGCTTTGAGCTACTGATTTCTAATCTGTCTGACTTTTCTCCCTGCCCCCCTCCCCTCCACAAACAGACTTGGTAGAATATCTCTAAGGTTCTAAACTGGTTGGGCAGGATACGCCCATTTACGTAAGCGGACCGAGACGAATGTAAACGCTGATATGTTCCCGAACGATCAATTGAAAGAAAGAAAGAAAGAGAGAGAGAGAGAGAGAGAGAAAGAGAGAGGGAGAAAAAATATTTTGAGTTTCCATACATAGGCATACTCTCATATTTATACAAACCCAAGAGTTCTAGATCTGCACCGACATTTCTCGTGACAAGACTAGAAGAAAGCAACTTTCTAGCAGGCTTTGAGCCAAATAAACAAACAAACAAATATTATAGGTATCAAAACCCCGTCTACCCTTCTACCTCATTTTAACATTTGTTTTGTGAAGCGTTGATCAAACCTAGTGCATGTAAATACTTCATTACTGTGATTGAAAAACAGGCTATGTCAGATTATGTTCTATTATATCTTTGTATCATCAAATTACATTTCAATTTAATTCAGCCATTTTGTTAGACAGAAAAGTTTCTACAGTGCTCTGAGTATACTTTACTCATTTGTCTCGTAATAAGAAGTAATCTTTGTACACATGTCACACCAACATCTTGTTTTCTGCAAGCCAGGCCGTTATTTTGGGACAACGAATGCTGTGTTTTCAGGTGTGAATGTTCCGGTGGGTTCTCTACACGCTCTGACGAAGCCGTATAAATTCACTTAGGAACCTTTAGCAAGAGATCTTCGTAATATTCTTTCTGCATAATGTGTAATACTTCAGTGGTTTCACGGGGTCTGGGATGGGGCGGAGAGACATGGGAGAAAAGGCACGGGCTGTAGTTGGCAGTCTCAGCACACGAATGAAAGTTTGTAACAACTGCTAAACGCAATAATGTCTTATGAAAAACTGGTCCTAAATCCGATGACAGAATTACAGAGAAACTACAGTTTTGTTTTTAACATTCAATCTGACGGGACAGTGGGGTAGGTAATTATTTTATGTATATAACAGAGACTACTTATAATACCAGCGAGCATTTGCACAGCACTTATTCCAGTACAGTACAGGCTCTAAGGTCTCTACAATCCATTATTACCCAACAGGCTCAGAGAAGACACCCATTAACATTCTCAGCTTCCTGGGAAGCATACAAGACGGCTACCTGTTAAGCGCTCAAATCCTTATTAATCTAACAAATTCCTATGAAAACAAGAGTAGAGCGGTCGTGAAATACGAGGATTAAGTGCTATCTTTACATGATAGTTGTCATCTCAGAAAATGAGCATCATTAACACATGGGGAGTTTAATGCCCTGTCAACACTGTACGTGCGAAAGGTTTAAAAAATAACATCTTAACAGAACGACATTTTTTTTTTTTGTGCTGCCATGTGAGGCCCAGCTGTCTACCTGACCAGATCTCACCCAGCCTATAATCTCTCGGTGGCCTTTTAAAAAAAATATTACCTGCAACTGACAACTGCCCTTGTTTCTGGGCTAACAGTTGAAATGTGACGCCGGTTCTTTATCCCCGCGTTGCTTTATTGTTACTAAACCGTTGTGATTCCATGCCAAGACGGGTTGTGTCTGAGAAAAACAAGAAACCGGTACGCACGAACAAGAGTGTACTTTTAGAACTGACTGTGTTGTCAAATTATAAAGTAAGCGAAGCATATGTGTGTGTGGAGGGGGGGGGGGTAGTGAGGAAGAAAGTGGGAGGAGGGGAGGTGATTCCTGAGAGAGAAATTTTGAATACTTGAACTAGCAATTACTTTCAGCTTCAAATTCGGATTCAGTATGTTCAGATTAGAAGAGAAGTGTGATAATGTCAACATAATGGACGTTATGTCTTAAAAATAAGCTATTTTCAAAAGACTAAGGCTCTTAGATTGTTGAAAATCTTGCTTAAAAGTTCGCACATTACTAAAAAAGCTCTATATAAAATACCATATTCATTTGTTTGTTATTTGTATCCTACAAAGTTTGTACAATTTTCTTCTTTTGTGTGAATAATTTTATTTTCGCAGTTCTGAATATTTCTCATGTTTCCACCAAATATCCATTCATCCTTCGAAAACATGCATTAAAAAAAGGGATTCATTTTGTTAAAACACCTGTTATGGAGATTGTATATTCAAAATTTGACGTCAATTAATTGGTCCAGAAATAAAAATAATAATAATAATAATAAAATTAAAAATATAATAATAATAATAATAATAATGAGCATGTGAGAAAATCGCAACTGAATCTTTATCTTTTCACATTTAGTAATACAATACTGGTGTCATTTTGGTCCACAAAGCAGGTATATCTGTTCTCAGCCATTATTTTTTTCTCATATCATAATCGGTCAGTGTTAAAATACACCAAAAATCAAACGCTGATATTTTGACGCTGACACATCATTTTTATATAAAGATGGGGCGGGGAGAGTAGGAGGGGCAAGAAGGGGTGGAGGCGGCGGGGTTTAAAAATGATTTTCTGAATGCTTGAACAAGGGACATTTTTAGCTTTATATCCAGGTTCAGCATGCTCAAATTGGAGGGAACGAATGGGAAAATGTAAGCTTTTGTGTCCTATTGCCAAGACAACGCCGCCACTCCGGACTCTATGATTTGAAAATTAGCTCTCTTCAAAAGCCTTTTAGAGTTTTTAAAATAATCTTTTTAAAATCTAGCACAATTTTAAACTGCTCCACATGAAAAATAGCATGCAGTTAGATTTTGGTTATAAGCCAAACAATGTTTACAATAAAAGTTTGTAAAGGGTGTGTTGGCGGATTTGTATATTCCTCAAATGTCCGCGAAAGATCCAATTTTCCATCAGAAAGATGAATAAAATTTCGAAAATACTTTGAATGTAATTGTAACAGAGGCTGTAAAGAATGCATAGTCAGCATTTGAAGTCAATTTGTTCAGAAATTAAAAAAAAAAAAAAAGAAAAAAGACAAGGTTTAGGGGAAAAAAGTGGAGATAGCGCACATTTTGAGAAAATCGCAATTGAAATTTCTTAAACTTTCTCTGTAGTGATACCGTTAAAGAGCATCATATAGATTTTGCTGGCAAAAATCTTTATTTTTTATCAAAAGAGTTCAAGGAGTCTCTAAATAGCAAAAAATAAATAAATAAATAAATAAATAAATAAAAAACTCGAATACGCTTTTCTGATTACTTTGAGATTCCCACAACCATTCCCTCTTCCCCCTACCCTCCCTTACCGCTATGTTGTTGAACTTGCCCGATAACATTTACCCGGCTACACTTAAGGGGAGGGGGGGGGCGTCCTGAAATATTTGTTTTGCCCCAAAAATGCGATTTTGAGCTTTTATTTTCTCTTAAAAGTACTGCCTTTTCTACGTGTAAAAATGGTATCAAATAGTCGCTAAGTCCATTCTAAAGTGTTTAACCAATAGTCATTAGACGGTAGACCTAGGGTATTGTCAATCAGGATTTGGCTCCATCTGGCTCCTAAATGAGGCGTAGATCATCGCGATTTGATTACATATGGGCAAAGGGTGCACAAAGCACTTGAATATCATCTCTCCTAGCAATAACACGAGTTCCAGTGCCAGGGATGGACACGGGATAACCATCATGAGGCGAGAAAAACTGCTGATCATACAAATTATCAATGGAAGTGTTCTAAAATGACTTTTCCCGTCCTATAAATAGTGCAATTTTGCTTTCTTTCTGCTACTTATAGATCAGTTGCCGACTATATGTCATAGTAAAGGTCACAACATTCTTGGTTTGCACTCAGAAATGATATGGGGGACATAAAGAGACCCACAAGAACTTGGAAGTAGCTCTTGTAATGATGGAGGGGGGGGGGTATGGAGCCATATTCGATAAGAGATACGCCCAGACAGCCAAAAAACGGCAAGAAGAGACCGAGAAGTCACGAAAAGAGGGATAATATGTAAAAAAAAAGGGCTATTCCGAGCCTGAAAACCGAAAAAAAACTGTTCATGTCAATTTTTCGCTAAAAATAATCTTTAAACGCGTTTTTCTCAAAGACACATTTTTTCTATCTCCTTTTTTGTTTCCAAACCGATTCAAATCAAATTTGGTATGCATCATTGTCACTTAAAGACCTGAAAAGTTACATATGTGCGTTAAATTCGGGCGGTACATTTTTGAGAAAATCGGGTTTTTAGTTTGAAAAAATGGCGGAATTTGAATTTTCGCTATATGGTATTTTCAAAAATTTATAGAAAATTTTGTATTGCATGGAACGTAATAAAAATACTTAACTTTGTAGATATTTCTTTATCAAACAATTCTTCACCAAGTTTTGTGAAGTTTCATGGAAATTCGGCGGAGGAGATAGATTTTGAAATCAGTCAATTTAGGGACGCCAAAATCCAAGATGGTGGCGCTGCCATGGCAACTGTATGAAAGAGTCAAGTTTTTTAAAACTGTTTTCCTCTAATTTGAACATGCTGAAAACGATAGAAAAGGTAAAAATAATAAAAAAAAAATAACCCCCATCATCCCCCCCCCCCCTTTATTAAATGCACTACAAAATAGACTCTACTTTATATTGGCTACGTTAAAGATAACACGCTCCAGTAACAGTTAGACTACTGAATTATATACTGCTTTACTATATACGTTTTTCCATGAAGAAAAAATCATGAGTATTGTATAAAATGAAAATAATCATAATTATAATACTACGATCCAGGTTTCAGTGATCAATTTTAATAGTATAGATCTATGTCAACACCTTGTGGGTGTACGCGCCAATGTGTTTCAACAGGCAAAGAGCTCCTTGATCTGTACAATTCTAAGAGCGCCTCAACTTATATAAACGTTGTGATTCTGTTTGCTTTCTCTTCTCTTCTTCTCTGCTATCTTTTGGTCCAATTTCATGTCTCTTAAATTTATTCAGGGTTTTATTGACTCCTGTTCCGTTTTTTCTGTTGTCACTTTGTTTTTCGATAAACAAAAACTTTCAGCAGTTCTGGGGAGTATTTCCTTGCCAACAACTACAGCTATGTTTTAATAAAGAGTTTGACTTCACAGACTCAAGCATTTAAAAAGAAATTATATTGCTATTAAGTCTCACAATTGTTAGAATAACAAGCTGGTGAAACTCAACTAATCTGTTCCCTCTCCCCTCAAAAACATTTTCAACTTAATCACTGTTATTGCTTCTCAAATGTTCGCTGTAGTGTGGTAGCACATCGTAAGAATAACGCATTTATACAGGATAATGTGGTAAGAGGAGGAACCCGTTGTAAAGTCATATATGTTCTGAAAGAACTTTGGGTACTTTAAAGATTAAAAAAATAAATAAATAAATAAAAAGTCCCAAACAAATATGGTTCTGGTGATTTAGAAATGGGTCCGCTATGAGGCCAGCCAGATCTATGGTAAAATCTGACAAAGTCAGAGAAGGCTAATTCTTAAGTTTTTGAGTTGCATTTGAGTTATACAACTAATTCTCTACAACGCGATTCACTGAAGAAAGGAATGTGGAACGCGGTGACATGACAGACTTAAAAGTGCGCACCGGCTCTGAAAGGTTGCAGCCGTATCATTTCTTTTGTCCGTTTCTTTTCGTTTGGCTCCTCTCCAACCTAACATAATTCACTGCAGGATTCGGGAGGCTCAAGTTATACATGCAGTCAGGGCATCCCTTTCTATTTGAAATCGAGCTTTTGTCGCTTGAATGAAAGGTATAGAATCTCTTGCACGATCTCTTAGGACGGCCCGCAGATTTGCACAGGGATTAAAATTTTATGCTAATAGAAGCTCGGGACCTGAAAAAGACGTCACCAATTCAGTCAATAGATATTTGTTGATGTTTTTGTAGATTGTTGTTAGCGGTGTTTTATTTTATCCGCCATTTAAATATACAGCTTTAGCTTGGCTGCACCCGATGGAGATAATTTACAGGTGCACATTTTTCAGAACGTTCTGAATTCGTCCAGCCTGCCAGAAAGTCCCACCCTGTCCATTCTCCACTCCCCCCCCCCCCTCCCAGTTTCAAATGCAGGTATAAACACCGCTCTAGTTTGTCTTAGAAGTTTTGTAGCAAGTAGACCTCACTGGAGAAATCTGAAGCCTAAAAAAGACTTGCTCTACTTTGTAGAACAGGGTAAACATAATGCAGATGAGTATCCTGAAATGTTAATATTGGGGCAAATACAGACAGGCAGCATTATCTAAACATAAGTGGACTAACAAACTATGGCCTTTCATTTCCTTGGGCAAAGTGAATGTGTAAAAATGGTTCGTCTATTTATATTTGTTTATATGTCTGCATGTGTATTATTTATGTGTACCTATTTTCCCTTCCCAAATGTATTTGCCCAAACCATGCTTTCCCAGTTTGTACAGGCATATGAGACCACATTTATTTGTCGCTTGACTTGGCCACGCCCTGGTTCTCTCAGACACAATCATATAATCTCAAACTGATGTACGTTTAGTCTCTTATTAAACCAAACGATGCAGACCATACAAGCATCAAGTATCTTCTGTGCTCTTTAGTTGGAAAGTTGGGGGGCGGGGGGCTCTGTTATAACATTTATAATCTGTGGACAATTTTTGTAACTTTGACCTTATGTAATTTTTACTGTGTGCACTTGTATTTGGCAAGTTAGTCTGATTCAAAATGTGCCCTTTCAAACTTGTTTTGACACTAATCCCAAGGTGGACTGCAGGCAGCGAGCCCTTAGCAGCCTGCCTTGTAGTGTTCGTGTGTGTATGTAAAGTGTACTCCTGAAACGAGCATTTGTGCAGTAACCTAACCTATTAGTCTCCGAGCTGCCGTGCCTAAGTCACTTTAGACTATCAAGGCTAAACCATGAATATTGAGTTGAGTTAAATCATCCAAGCGGTAGCCTCCAGGAGAACGAAAAGCTTCCATTCAAAGGATCACGCCTGTCCAATGTAGACATATCCCAAACGAATCGATAGGGACAGACTCACACTAGGAAAACCGAAAGATCAAAAAGCAAAATTGTTTGAGATGGGCAATGCCCCCTCATATCCGAGAGAGAGGACACTGTCCCTCACCACCTGGCGCCAGGAAGTCAGCAGAGCAGCATACCAAACAGATCTACTATCACTGCCTTGACCTCCTCCGATTTCTTTGTAGTCCAAGCATCTCAGGTGGATAGAATCGTTCCAGACCTCATGGTTGCAGGAGCGACCTGCAACCGGAGCCCCGCAGCTAGAGCCCCTTAACCTATTCCTGGTGCCACCGCTCGGACAACACTCAACCTATTTTTCACTCTCTTAACTTATCTGCTCGGACCTTGATCTAGGCGAGGCACAGCCATCACCTAGGCGCACAAAGGGGTGCACACCTGGACTGATTCGCTATAATCTCTCCAAACCAACACTCTCCATAGTTCCTAACTATGGTGTCCATAAGGGATTGCATGGGGGGGGGGGGGTCCCACGTTACACTTTACATAATTATAATATGTATTACGTAAGTGTACTTTTTTTTTTTATTGTTGTTAATGCAAGGTGCAAGGGTATAAGTGTGTATAAAAAAGAGCATGTTACATAATTTATGTCCATAAACAATAACACGACACAATGCAAACACAACGTAATATTTCAAAAAATATAAATAGGACAGCGAACCTCGAATTCCCTTGAACTTCGGCCAACCTTCACAGCAGATCATCATAGAGTTACAAAACCAAAAAATCATCATCATAATTGACATGATCTGCATAAGGAAGGCACCAAAATAAATGACCATGACATACAAAAATAAAACCTCTCAAAATTGGGCCTATCATGCTTCTACTCCTTTGTTTTGAAAATGTGAGAGGGATCCACTGGATTAATAATAAGGTTTGTTACTTTTCGTTTGTAAAATTATCCTTCTTTCTTGCCATGCAAACTGTTTGTGTGCCTTTTCTGACTTTTCACATTTCCCAAGGGGTACAACGTTTTCTCTCTCTCTCTCTCTCTCTCTGGCCTCTGTCCGTCTGTCCACCTGACTGTCTGTCTTTCCTCTGATTGTCTGTCAGCCAAACTGTCTGCCCGTCTACCCATCTGCCTATCTGTCTGTATGTCTGTCTGTTCGCACCTCCGTCCGTCCACCTGTCCCTGTGTCTGTTTATCTGTTTGTCTATCAGTCTGTCTGTCTCTCTGTCTAGGTTTCTACATGTAGGTGTATGTGTTATACATACACAAATTCCCTTAAAAAATAAGATGAAGACAAAAACAAAAAAAAACAACCTTCCATCCATCCATCTCCATCCATCCAAACAAACAAACAAACAAAAACCCAGATCAAGTAATGAAATCTGACCAAAAAAAAAAAAAAAAGACAACTGACTCCACTGTCCAACCTAAGACCAATATTTACAAGGCTTCGGGTGATCCCTGGTGAGATAAATCACTGAACAGCTATCACTACTAATAGTTTTGTTTTGCTGCTCTTTTTGCGTTGTTGCTGCGTTTCTTCAAGACATGTACATAAAAAGACATCTACGTCTCCTCGTCGCCCGACGGTATTCCACTTTTTATGACCGTATCCTCGTGTGGGAGTAACACACCTTAAAAGGGCTGTCTAGTAGGACGTTATTATCTTAAGTCAATCAATGAAGGAAAAAGTAAAAAACATTCCCAAAAGTAAAAAAAAAACTCTCCAGAAAGTAAAAAACACTCTTTCATAAGGCTGAGCTTAGGAACAACATCAAAATGTCCACCAAAGAAAACCAACAACAACAAAAAGACTGTCAAGAAACAACGACGCAAATCTTCGGGGAGGGGGGGGGGGGAAGACACAACAGGACGTAGAACAGATTGATGTGTTCCGGTGTCATGCACTGCCGCGCACT
>JBCAUA010005003.1:0-13423 GCA_038406235.1 Peronia verruculata | reverse complement strand
TGATCTTTATTTGCCGCTCCCCAACATTTCAGGGCTCCCTTGGAAGCCTCACCTCCCCCCCCCCCCCCCATCTCTCCAAAACAGGGGGTGGTAACGCCATCTGTGGGAACAACTGGTCAAGACTATACAAGGTCCATATTTAGAGAGCCAAACCAGAAGTCACAGCCCACCACAGCCGACAGAGGTCTTTTTCAATCTAACCTGTGCACCAGGGCGAAAAGCTCAAATTTCTAGATTTTTCTTGGTTTGCTTTTTCATATGCCTTCCAGTCCTAAGGAAGTAGGACTATCTCGACTTTCAGTGATTGCCCGATTTTTCTTGCTGAGAATGTGTGTGGGTAGAAATTTGGAATTAAAAATTTTGCCCGGACAGCTCAGCTCCACCTATTTTTCATCAGATTTTGAAGTTCTTTAATGTGAGTAGCATACACATGGGATCTCTGAAATATGTCTGCCCTTATAAGAGAAGGTTGGGCGCCAGGCTTGCTTACCCAAGAATCCAGGGGACCATTGAATCATTGAAAAACAAAGTGCAGGTATTCATTTTCCTATCCCTCTATCTCCTGATGGCAGGATTTGTGAGTAGAGCCCGCAACCCATGACATAGGTTATTCACCATGGAGCAGACACCAAACCACATGGCCACAGTGATGCCACTGTGACATGCCCAGTTAGCCGCTTCCCCCACTTGTTAACCACCTGTTGTTTTTTTAACTTTACATAACTTATTCAAGATTCCAAAATGTCAGTGCCAACATAATTCTCAAGCCTTTCTCACAGAACTTATGAAGATATGTTAATGATATCTACCTGTTCAGTCGCAGTGCCGTGCCTGCTGATTCATCGTCACTTTCGCCTATCCAACCCCTGCTCGGCTTGACAGGATCATCATCTTCACAGTCATCATCGTCACTTTCATCAAAACTGCCATCGCTATCATCATCATCATCATCTTCATGATGAGCGAATGTGCCAGGCCTGTAATCTCTGGTGGCAAAGATTGTTTCCGGTTTTCGGACGTGGACTTCCGGTATCGGCCCATATGTTTTAGTAATCGAATACTGACGATCATGATACTTCAGACCATTTGTTTTTTCGACGTCATTGCACCTTTGTCTTTTTCTTCTCAACCATTGTTCATAGTTCTGGTTTCTTCCACTTTTATCGATGGAGGTGACACCAGTTCCATCTGTTGAGTCACTAGTCCTGATGACTCCTGAATTTTGCGCTAATTCTGCACAAAAGTCGTGTGTTTGAACACTGGGATGATTTGAACTATTGGTCAAATTGTGGGTCAAATTATGTTTCAAATTACAAACATATTTGGTTTCGTCATTTACACCATTTGGGTGATCAACATTCACTAAAGTATCGTAAGAAGTCCGACTTGCATCTCTGGTTTTACCTGGGTCAACCATGTTGTCTAACACAAGTTGAAGGTCGTCGGTTTGTTGGTCAAAGATCATGGCTAAACACTTTTGATTGGTGGATTTTGAAGTCTTTAGATGAGACGCCAGCCTATTGTCTTTATGTGAGTCTCGGGCCAAGAAGGAATGATGCCCATTGGTTGCCTCTGAACCAATCACATTCGTGGTATTTTTTACGATTTCTTGATTAGATGATGTCTCGTGCCTCTCACTGGACAATACATTCGGTCGAGAAGATCGGATTCCAACACTGACTTTCTGAACATTTTGAAACCGATGTGTTTTGCAACAATCATCCTGACTGGCTGGTTCTAAGCCAATGAAATCACTGGGGACTGAAGAAGAAATTTGCTTGAGAACCTCAGTCTCACTGGCTGATTCAGGTCTGTTTTGGGACAGCTTTATATAAGACCCTATAAGCATGTGGAGTTTTTCAGCTAGTCTGTCTGTCTGTGTGTCTGCTAACTTGTGCACATCCTGGAGAAAGCATCTGAAAAATGGAAAAATGGATAATGTAATTATGTATAATATAACCCCTTTTTTTAAGCCACCCAGAAAATTGTTTATTTTAATTGAATACTAGCATGAAAAGGTTTATTTTATTTTACTGTGCCTGTGTGAGCACATATCTCTGGTTATCTCTGGGGCGTGTTGGCTCAATGATTTGTGCTGCCGCCTTTGGAAGCAGAGGTTGGTGGTTCGAATCGAAACGGTTGCATGTTGCATCCTTAGGAAAGATACTTAACAAATAATTTTCTTCAGCCCACCCATCTGTTAAACGGGTACCTGATGTATATTGGTGGAAGTACAGTGACGGTGCACTGAGGCAATGTGGTCTGAAAAGGCCAAGCCAAATTCCCCTCTTGAGTGTCAAGGGATGGTACTTTTACTTTTTTTACTTTTTTACTTTGTAATAACTTTCCGTCTCATTTTTCTCTTCTCTTCTCCCCCGCCCCCCTCCTTCTCTCTCTCTTTCTTCCTGTCTTTCTCTCAGTATTTATCTCTCTTTTCTCTTCTCATACTTTCTCTTCCTCCCTTCTATCACACTCTGTTCCTCATCTCTCCTTCTCTCACCATGTTTTTCTCTCTGCCTCTCTCTCTCTCTCTCTCTCACACACACACACACACACACACGCACATAAACACACATACACCATTATATATCCAATTTCTGTCACTGTCCTTTAATGTTTCTCGTCCATATGAATTCTCTCTTTCTCTCTCTCTCCTTCACATCCCCCTCCTCTTTCTCTCCCATACCTGACCACAGTGTCACACTGAGGGTCTCTATTCCCCAGGTCTGAGGACCGCTGACACAGATACCGCCTCAGTCTCTCAAGGGAATCTCTCAAACTGGTCATAATCTCAGTTACACCAGTCTGGTGTTTTTCAGACCCCTGTGCCTTGGTTCTGTAGCATAGGGACATGCATTTAACAAACATTTCGGTACTAGCATAGTTCTAGTAATTATAATAATACAATACAGCTGCACAATTCAACATAACAGCAATGATACAATACCACAATAACAAACAGCAACAATTACAAACAGCTGAACAACAACAAAACAATAACAATTTAACATGCACATAAAAATAATAATCCATATTTATTAATCCATAAAATGAATAATAGCAGCAAATAAAATTGTTTTGTCATTTTTTTTTAAGCATACAAAAACTGACTTAATTAAAAAAAAAAAAATGCTGTTGCCGAATTTCCATATACATATGGTAATATCTCAACAGTTTCACAATTATCATATCAGACCTAATGTCTAGCTCTGCCTTCTGCTTGTACATAGAAAAAACTAGAAATAAAATTATACTTCAGAGAAACCTGCAGACAAAATGATTCCTCACAGCAAACTTGAAATAGGATTATGGCCTCAGAGACAATTAGAATAATAGAAAGGGTGAGGGGGAGGGAGGTAGGGGACAGGGCCTGCTTAAAGGCATGGAAATGTCCTACATTTGGCAGTATAAGGCTACTTTTTTTTTTTTTTTTCTCTCTCATCTTCGTTCTTCTATTTTTCAAAAAGCCAACAAATGCAATTTATTTCTGAAAAAAAAAAAGTTAATGACCAGAACTGTGGCGTTTGAAATGAACTCAGAAACTTCTAGAGATCATAAAAGACAGACAGACTGACAGACAGACAAATGGGCAGGCAGACAGACAGACAAATAGACACACAAATAGACAGAGATGGTGTTTGTGTTGGGAATTAATGATGCATCAGTACGAACATCCCTGTGCTGTGCGCAATACTATAGAAAATGTTTATGACTTAGGAATGTATACTGAATAAAGAAAAGTATGAAACAGAGAGAAGAAGAGTTGTTACAACAAAAAAAAAAATGATGACAGTGCATGCATAAGACGAATATGTAAAAAAAAAAAAAAAAATTAAAAATGACGAACCCATGACTGTGGTGTATGTGAGGCTGGCACGTCCCTGTTGACACCATTTTGAACTCCTGGCCATAATCCTCCAGACACGTCACAATCTGGCTCAAGCTCTCAGTGACTCTGAGAGGGCAGATTTAACAACAGAATCAAACAATCGTGGTACAATGTTAGATGCAGTATGCTGGCAAATAAATGACAACATAATCTTCTTCAGTTCCCATTCTATACAAGGTGTCAGCCCTACGTCATTAATGTGTGTGTGTGTTTTGTGACCATATTCTTGTGAAAACACACACCTATTAATCTACAATATATACTAGTCTACACTACATTACTCTTCACTATACTGGACAACACTACACTACACTACACCGCACTACACCAGACTACACTACACTGCACTAGTCTACACTATACTAGACTACTCTACGCTACAATAGGCTACATTCCACTAGACTATACTGCACTGCATCAGACCACACTACATTACACTGCACTACACCAGACTACACAACACTATACTAGGTTACACTACACTAGGCTACATTACACCAGACCACACTACACTATGCTACACCACACTAAACATCACAAGGCTACACTACACCACAATGAGGTACACTACAGCAGGCTACAGTATGCTACACCAGGTTAGACTGCACTAAGTTATGCTACATTACACCACACCAGACTATACTACACTTCACTGAAAATTACACTTTACCACACTAGGCACCACTAAGCTATGATACACTACACTATACCAGACTACACTACACTACATTGCACCATACCAAACTACACTAGGCTGAACTACTCTATGCTACACTACACTGCACTACTCTGCACTATAATACAGTACACTACACCTCACTAAACTACATACGCTTCACACTGCACTTCACTTCCCTATACTGGACTACATCATAAATAATTACACTTTTAGCAGAACACTACTGCACTTTTGTTATTGTAATGTATACATTACACACTCCGCCAAAAAATACATATTCAATTTTATAAGCCCAATATAATGTTTGACAACACTACATCGCACAACACAATACTATACTATACTATACTATACTATACTATACTTTACTACTCTGTACTGTACTATACTGTACTATACTGTACTATACTATGCTACACTATGCTATACTATTTCAATGCTATGCTGTACTATACTGTATTATACTATACTAAACTATACTATACTATACTATATTGTACTATACTATAACTATACTATACTATACTATATTTTACTATACTATACTATACTATACTATACTATACTGCTACTGTACTGTACTGTACTGTATTGTACTGTAATGCACTACTCTGTACTGTACTGTACTTTCTATACTGTACTATACTATGCTATGCTACACTATGCTATACTATGCTATATATTGCAATGCTGTGCTGTACTATACTGTACTGTACTATACTACACTATACTGTACTATACTATACTTTACTATACTATGCTATGCTATGCTATGCTATACTGTACTATACTATACTATACTATACTATACTATACTATACTATACTATACTATACTATACTATACTATACTGTTCTACATCCCGCCACACTACAATATTTTGAACATGTTTTGGTTTAATCGAGAGTAACCAGGGTAAATAAAACTCCCCATGATCATCTTAGAGTTTAATGAGAAACACACCTACCTATCCAGCTTTCTTTCGCTTGACCATAATCTCTTGAACAGAACTTCGTTCAGCAGGTTCAACAGCCTGTCATGTGACATTTGACCACAAAGGTTAGTCTGGTCCAGTACCAGGTCAGAGTGTCCTTCCATCTGACCACCCAACCACTCACAACACCATGGACAGCAACTCTGGCATTTTCGGGAAAACCCGTTCTTGGTTCGGTAATTTCCGGAAATTCGCTCCATCTCTTTGGCAAGTAAGGAACAATTTTGGTAATGTTTGCATTCCGAACCACAATGGGAGGAATTGCAGTCACATTCCGTGGATATTTCAGTACTGGCTGAGGTATTTGGGGAATGTGAAATATTTTCATGGCACGAATTCTCAGGCTTTTGAAATCCTCTCTGGAGTTCAGCAGCATCATGGATCTTTTTGTACCCTGAAGGTCGGGACATGGAGTGACTCGATGCTGGAGATGTTGAAGTGGAGCCGTTTTGCCGGCGGTTGCTCCTACTGCAAGCAGGGCACCCATTTGCGATGGCGATGTTGGCACTGCTGCCATTGTTGCTACTTTTGTTGTTCTTACAGGTTGTGTTGTTGTTACTGAAATTACTACTGTTGTGGTTATAGTGACTGTTGTTGCTGTCCTTCTGATGGTTGTAATTTCTGTTATTATCATAATAACTGCTGTTGGTGTTGTTGTTATTGTTGTCCTTCAATGGCACTGTTTTAACCTTTTCCTTCCTGTCCCAGGTCGAACTAGGAGATGATGGTGTTTGATAGAGCGAGCTCTCTATGATGTCACAAAGAACAGCGCGATCAAGACCCACGCCAGGCTTGAGGGGGGCACAGTTGTCATGACGACTGACGTCACAAATTGAGACGTCAGAATCCACCTCATACCAAGCGTTTGACCCCATGACCTTGTCCAGCGCTTGCTCTCGAAACAAATCACCCACAGAGTTTACGATGGAATCGATACCGTTTACAGAGGAAGCCATAATCGAACTGCCAGCCTTGGCCGAATTTCGAGACCCTGCAACACCCAAAGATGTCTGTCCTCTGCAAAGATGGCATTTCTTTCTCGGATGACTAGCATTGCTTCCTTTCTTTTTGTCTGTCCTGTCGAAAGAACCATTTTTCTGGACAGTTCCACATTTATCTAGTCTAGAATCCGATTTTGAATAGTTTTTCCTGTGCAGTTTGCACTGGGCGTGTTCCATATATAGTTGGTCAAAGCTGGCATCGTTGAGTAAAGAAATCGATTCCGGTGATTTGGGAACATCTTTGATGGTGGCATCGTCGAAACTCGTAGGACGAGATCTGGCCGGTGCTGAACGAGAATTGGTACCAGATGGACAACTGTGTACTTCCGCTTTGACTAATTCAACTCTTTTTTGCGAATTTGTTTCATTAAATGTGGCCATGTTTTCAAGGCCGGATGAAAACTTCCGTTCATCAGAATCTTTAGAGTCCAGTTCTCTTGCAACTGAAGATTCATTCTCAGCATGATTTTCTTGAAATCTCTTAGGCCTCCCTGTTTTCCTTTTGCGATGTGTAAATGCATGATCCAAGACCCGGCTCAGGTTAAATAAAGATGGCGTACTCTTCGCCCTCTCCTGTTTCAGTTTGGTACTTTTTTTACTTCCTTTTCCATTGCCGCCATGTTGGCGAGAGAGACCCAGATTTTTATCGCTTGCACTGGATCTAGGTTCTGCCCCTTGTTCTTTAACAATCACTGTCTCTTTCGAACTAGGTCGCTCATGATAAAATTCGTCCGCTTTTAAACACGGAGATTCCAGAATGGCACGTGCCTGTACAGAATCTGAACTGCTCACATTAGGAATATTTTCCTTATAGTAGTTTCGTTTTGTCTTTTTGGGTGAATTTGGTTTGGTATTTTCAGCACACCCTTCTCGTTGTTTATGCACAACAGTATTTTGTAATTTATCCTCAGCCTTCAATGTTTTAGAATTACGTTTGTTTTCTTCTGAATAATTTGCCTGTGTTTCCTTCAGTTTTGATGGAGTCGTTTGACTATTTTCTTGAAAGGAATTCAAATCTTTAGTAAGCTGGTGTGCCTTGCGGTGAAACAATGAAGAGACGAAATTCTGACGTTTATTTTGTGGGGGATTCTCCTCAACTTGTGCAGCGATAATGATGTCATCAGGTTTTGCGGTTGGAAAGTTAAGAGGGTCTGGTTGGCATGAGGACATCTGAAATGAAAGTTGGAAATACATAATTACAGTATGCATGACCTGTAACCCCAGGCTGACTCTCTTTCCATCATACACTTCCAGTTGAGGTCAACATAGTAAAATGCTGCATCCAGCCATGCTTGAACAACAACAGAGAAATATCTGTGTTTTCTACACATAAATAAAACGTTTTTTTTTTAAAAAAAGCACATAGGTAGCAAAAGAAAAACAGTGACTATAAAGACAGACAGAGCATGGGGAAAACCATATTTCAAGATATCGTCACCCCAGAATTCAGTTATCCTGTCTACTGCACAAAACTGCTGTAGTTAGGACAATATAACTCTGGGGCGATGATACCTTGTACTGCATGGTTTGAGAACCGCAAACATAAAGTTTGGCAATGTAGCTTCACCAATCTTCTCATGTTGGAGAGTAATCCAGTTAATCAAGAAAGGTCTATAGGTCGTATGTGAAGTGACATCGCAACGATAACAGCATTCAAAGGATTCAAACCTGAGGGCGCTGAAATGAAAACAGTTATATTCTTCCTCATAAGGCCTGCTGAATTAGGTTCAACAAAAGCATACATTTCCATGAGGCCGGTACAGCTGGTGCCAGTGTGTCACATAACGTATTTCTCATAAAATCCTTCAAAGTCCTGAGCTTCATACACACGTTATCTGCTTTCCCTGGTCCCAGCTGGAAACATCACACTACCTTACACGACAGCACTGTTTCTCTGCACGGTACTACACTATAGACCTTACTAGGTTATAAGTAGTTGCACTACAATAGAGCACACTACATTGCGATACACCACGATACACTACGTTTCATAAACTAGCGATTACCTGCACTGTATCACAACACATTTGGTACCACTACACATTTCAATATAATACACATCACGCTACAGTGCCGCATGTTACATTCTAATTCACTACACTACATACTTCAGTACAACGCATTACACAACCCAAATTTTTCTAAAATGCAATACAGTGCACTCTCAGATGTATTACCTGACGTTTGGAAGGACTGGAGACCACGCCCATCACAGTGGACAGATCTCCTGAGGACTCTGCAAAACGGTCGGCAATGGAGTCATCTATGGCGAAATCCCGCACAAACAGTTCCAGTTCCTCGTGATTGCTCAGGTCGTTGGCATCCCTAGTAACGGTAGTCGCTGTTTCCGCTGAGCTGCCATGGTAACGTTCCTTCTGGGACCGTATGGTCAACAAGTCTAGAAAGAATGGAAAATGTGGGCATGTCTCCAAAGAAGGTCACATTATTTCTGATTTCCTGTTTCACTTTTACATTACAGATTCCCTGTTAAAACTTGCATACAAAACAGTTCAAGGAAAGCAAGAAAATGCTAGATCTATCGGAAGAACAGAATGGGGATCTGGAGAAAGATTTACTTTTTTTCCGCAAGCCCAAAGCTGAGCTCGTAACCGTTACTTATGGAGGAGATCGGTGTACAACTGGTAAGTTTCTCTCGTTGACTTCCCCAATAGGGCACAGGCCTTATAATTATTAGTACTTATCATTTACTTTATTATTTATTTTTTTTTAGAACCATGCTCTAGACCTGGGAAAGGCGGACTAAAGGTTTGGACTTAAGTAATAAAGGCCTCGAGCCCTGTTTTTACCACTTGGCAATTTTAGTTTTTGGTACCTGTAAGTATCAGATGCTTGGGCTTTGCCAGCAACAGGAGTGAGAGCGGCCAGCAGAGTAGGCGACTGAAGAGAACACCACAGAACAAAACAGAACAACCACAAACACCAGGAGACTACCAACTTTGGCACGGCCTGACATGATCCAGTAATAAAGGCCGAGATAACCCCATTGGAGGTTGAAAGGCCCAAATAAAACTACTACTACTACAACTGGTAAGAAACCGTGCGAATGTCTCCGCTTGGAGTTAAGGATAAAAAAGCAGATACAACTTAATTTACCTAATTGATGTGAGGCCAAAACGTAGGCAAAACAACAAGAAGAAGAATAACACAAAACAAAACAAGAAGACAAAAAAGCAAAATCAAGCACTATGCGCATGATATCAGCTTGTAAAGTTTTATGTTCTAATTCTCAATTTAAAAAGAAAATGTACCTAATCTACGGCAAACTCCTGTTAGAGCTAATTGTAACTACATTAAGACTGGGCAGTCATTAAAGTTTACCACAAAATGCTTTGTAACCACAGGAATAAAGATTTCGACGAGGCTACTGGGTAATTAAAATAGTTCCAATATTTTGTTATCAGTTGGTCAAAATAGCCCCAGTGCTCTATTGCTATCAGGAGATCAAAATAGTCTCAATGGTCTACTGATACCAGATAATCTTAACAGTGAAACTAAGCTTAAATGTTCCAGAGCTATCGAATAAACTCTATATTTCACTCAAATCTTATCCTAATCCTAAACCTAAATCTGAACCTTCCTCACTCCAATTGGTCTGGTGGGGAACTTCTCCCTTCCAGAGTCTTGAATCTAGATCTGTAATCTACAACAAATCAAATCAAGCTATGTATCTTGACTGGTCAAAATGGAGAGCTGGTAGTAGTAGACCACTGAGTATTTTGGCCACCTGGTCCCAATAGTCGGTGCATATATATTTATTATGTAAAAAGTCTGTGGCAAAAGAGAATCATTCATGAAAAGTGATCTAATATCTTACAGTAGTGAAAAATAAATTGGCATTAAAGAACTTTCCACTAAAACTTTACCTCAAAATGCTGAGAGATAAAAGACAAAAATCACATGGATTGCACCTTACCTAAAAATGCCTCTGGGTTAGATCTATCCATCCCCCATAGACGATTTGCTGATCAGCTGTCTCAGTTCGAAAAAATTTCTCCGCTTCCAGTTTTTGGAGAAAATAAGGACAGAGCATGAGGTGTTTGGCTGTTACGTCATATTGGCACTGACATCATTCTGGCTAGGTGGTATCTGTGGCAAAAGAGAATCGTTCATGAATAATGATCTTCTATTTTACAGTAGTAATAAATAAACTGGAATTTAAAAAAAATCCAGTAAAACTTTACCTTATAATCCTGAGAGCTAAAAAACAAAAGTCACATGGATTGAAGTTTACACGCTATGCCTACACTTCAGGCCCGTTCATTCCTTACAGGTATTAAGAGCGGGCCAAGCTGATAAAAAATAATAAAATAATAATCATAGAAACAACTCGTTCATTATAATAATATGCACTGAATTGTTCTCCAAAGAGAATTCAGTACTATAACGATATTTTCAAATTGGATCACCTCAGAACATTTAACATTACTATCGTTTTTTTTTTTTCATAAACACAAACACGTAGGTCTACTTGTGTCAGATTTTCTCCAAATGTCTTGCAGCCAGTCAAAATGAGACGTCTGTCGATTTTTCACCATACGGGGAAGGGGGAGGGGGTGGTACCATGTGAAGGTTTATGCCCCAGCTTTCGGTTGGCGCAGGGAGTTTTGAGCTAGCTTTATTCTATTCAGAGATTTTGCAGTTTAAAGAGACACGGAGCCCCTCCCCCCCCCCCTCCCCCAAGAGTGATCGAAATTCCGAGAAAATCAAGTTTAAATGAACAGTCGGACGCATAAATCTACATAATTACTACGTACTTCACAAAAACCCCATTTTAATACAGAGATTAATAATATTTACAATCCAAGGGTAAGACCGATACTGTCTTGTTGAAAAATGAATGAACTTGCGATTTCTGAGGGGAAAAAAAAAGCAAACAAACAAACAAATGAACACCCACAGGGGGGAAATGACAGGAGTCACAAAATAATTATGGTTTTCGTGGTTAGCTGCCCTGCCAGTAGTCTTCCTACTGTCGTTTGGCACCTTCTGTCTGCTTCTATTGGAAGACGACTCTAATGTTATAAATAAAAAATACAAAGATATATTTCTTAAACAAAAACCATACACTTTCAAATCTTAAAATCCATTTCACATAGATCTAGTATTTTGTGACCACCTCATTTTTCCCCTGTGGTCTTTGAATTCATATTTGACCCCCCTCATAACATTCAAAACCCGATATCTCCGATTTGGCCCAGCGACATACGGTCTCATTTCGAGTGGCCCGAGGCAAATCGTTTCTCTTTACAGTGTTGGAATTCAAGCCCATGCTTCTGGCAAACAAAATAAACAATAATAACTGTATTCCCTCGTTTACCACGGGTTTACTTTTCGGGGCTTCACCGTATCACTGTTTATTTATTTTTTTTTTTTAAACATTTATAATTATTTCTATATAGCGGGATGCGCCGTTATAAATCATCATCATCATCATCATCATCACCATCACCATCATCATGTTATAAAAAAGAAAAAGACTGTCAAGCCGGCAACTAACAAAACAATTTTTTAAAAAGCAAATAAGATAGGCCTATATAAATAACTTCTTCTTGATGTTGAAACTGAAAGCCAAATTTTCGAGTCAAATTGACTCTTCTTCAGGGCAACAAATTAAAAAAGTATCATCATCATCATCATCAATAGACCAGTTATCCTTTGGGGGCACCTTTGAAGATCTAACAACCAGCTTCCTCCATTCCTCCTCATTCTCTACCTTTCTCAAAGTGTCCTTAAGCTCCCGACCAGTCCACTCTCGTAATCTATAAATAAAATACATGTATTTTAATTTCCATTTATAATTTTCTCACTGTAACAGATATGCGGTAAGTTAGTGTGTAACATTAGAGAGGGTTAGTAATAGAATGAGGGAGGTTTATAAAAATTTAAAATATATGTAAATAACAAAATAAATATAGCATTCCTACGTGGCGGATTTTCACCTATCGCGGGCAGTCCTCGAACCAAATAGCAACACCCGCGATAAACGAGCGAGTACTGTAGTCTAGTGAACGAGAAATATCTTTACGAGCCCCGAGGAGAAGCACAAAACATCGTAAAGAAAGCAAAACTGTTTTGTATTTGAACCATTTGAGAATGTTTGTTTGTTTGTTTGATTGTTTGTTCGTTTGTTTGTTTGTTTGTATGTTTGTTTTTATGGCGAGTTTTATAGACTTATGTCAAAATTATCACATGGCCACTGGATAGTAAAAAAAAAAAGAAAAAACTGGAAGGAAAGACAAATTTAAGGAGGAAAGACTGACCGAAAGAAGAAGAAAGAAAGAAGAAAGCAAGATGCGAGGAAAAAAAGGTTGGAAAGAAGGAAGACCAAACGGAAGGAGGGAGAGAAGGATAGAACGAAGTTAGGAAGAAAGGACAGAAGAAAGGAGGTAGGAAAGAAAGACAGGACAAGAGAAAGAATGAAAGAAGAAAGGAAGGAAAGAGAAAAGAACTAAGGAAGGAAAGGAGGGACGATTGGAAGTGAGCATTCAACCTGTGGGGTCGGGCAGAATGAAATGGGGTAGCACTAACAGTGTGTGTGTGTGTGTGTGTGTGCTTGTGTGTGTGTGTCTGTCTGTCTGTCTGTACGTGTGTGTGTGTGTATGAGTGTGTGTCTGCGTGTATGTGTGTGTACGTGCGTGCGTGCGTGTATGCGTGTGTGTGTGTCTATGTGTGTGTGTGTGTGTACAGGGTCTGTACACAGGTAATTTCTAGAACGGTTTCTAACTAGATCTACTCAGTTAGCTTGTTTTTTTCCCTTTTGTTTTTCCTTTTCTTTCTTCCCCCCCCCCCCCCAACCACCGCATTTGTACGTCTGTTGGTGCATAACTATGTACGTGCTT
>JBCAUA010004992.1:0-13423 GCA_038406235.1 Peronia verruculata | reverse complement strand
TTTTTGACCACGGTTGTGGACAGCTGAGATAACCACCACTACAGGAGGTTGAAAAGCTTATAAAAACCATAACGTAAAGGGAGGTAATAGGACTGAGCATAACGGTCTCCTGTTGGGCGCTATACGCATAAGGACAGGGTCATAGGAACTGGCCCTAATTACAGTATAGTATTCTCCCTTAGAGTGTTACTTATCAGACAGACATAATCACAATATGATATTTATCACTGCACCGCGATAACTAAATTTCCAAAATATTTTTTTTCCCCACTAAAATGCTTCTAATGCTGATAGTGAGTGGCAACACATGAAATGTTAACTTATTCATATAGAATTCACAGTTTTGAATGCCATACGACATGCCTGGCTCAGGACAAGACATTCTCGGAGCGATTATGTATTATCACGACATTTCCAGTATTATCCATTGTTGCCATAGGTTGTTGACATCGTTGCCATATCCAGTATTATCCTGTATTAGAAAGAAAAGAAGGAAGTGAATACGGGAGGCAGAGAGAAAGAAAGAAGAAAGAAAGATGGAAAAAGAGGTAATGAAATATCTTAAGAATACAAATTTCCCATCCATACCTCATCATACATTCTTTTCTGCATTGTTTGATTTCTTATAAAGTACGACCTAGTTGGCCCCAGGACCGACAAAGCAGACAACGGATTCGGAGTAATGGAAAACAGATTGGGTCACCTTGTTCCCGGTGTCATTGACCCGCTCTATGGACTGACCTGGTGTGTCTTTGTTGTCAGTTGTGGGTATAGGCCGGACAGGTCAGAGCCTATTAGCGCACATTGCTTTGTCAATAGGGACTGCTGTAAATTATGTGTTTACAAACGGAGTAGGCAGAGACAGAGGATAGGAGAGGAAGAGGGAAGAGCGCAGATATCTGTTACCTGAAACCACACAGACAGATGGAAATTGATAGGAGAAATTAAAAGACTTGCGTAAGAGAAAGTTGTTATTGTATTTGATTGTTGTTGTTTTTTTTTTTCCCAGGTGTGAATAGCTCAACTGCATACACTCTCCTTACATAGCGCCGTCGTTGTTTGCTGTCACAGATCTGGGATAATATACATGTATATACAGTCCTGCGCAAGTGTTTGAGTTAACCGTTTTTTCTCTTAAGTAACTGAAGAAAGACGGCGGGGACCAGAACATTTAGTCAGGGAAGCCGAAATTTCGAGCTATCCGTGGGCGAGCTAATTAAAATTTTGTCTATTTAACCTTTTGAGATCGTGCATTGGAACACTTTGTCGCCTTTGTACACCGCATGGTAACAAATGCTACAGGGTAATTTAGGAATTCTTTCATCGTGCCATCGGTGATCTGTTCGAGAGAATGCCAAAAGAAAGCTGTATGCATAGTCAAGTCTGGTTAAGGCAAGCCCTCGGAATCCGACAAAAGGATTCTTGAATTCAAACAAGATTGATATTAGCCAATACAAAGCTATAGCGAAAGAGAAAAAGGGGGTTGCTAAACGTACTCAAAGAAAAATTTACTTGAAGAAAGTTGACTCTAAGTGGATAGCACCGCAATGCATTAAGCTACCTGGAACCGTGGATCTCACCCGGTGTTTTTACGTCGATCGCGGCTGTAAGATATGATTATGCAGACTCAGTGGCAAACAACTGAGGAGACTCAAGAGATATGGAAGATAATAGCGCAAGATAAGGAGAATGGGTAGGACGTCGAAGGTATGGCGTCTGAAATATGGAGTTAGGAATATTTCCATAACATGTAATGAAATGAACTTTCTGAGCATAAGGTAAATGTTTGAAATCCTAGAGTAGAAACTCCATTAATTTTACCAACTCTTCGTAATAATGTCCTCAAGTGGGCTAACTGCATTGTTAACCCATGTAAACTATTTTCTTCCTGTTTTTTTTATCATCCTGCGAAACTCCTAAGAACGAAATAGCACAGTTTTTCCAGACTGAAGGATGCCAACAAGAATCTGAAGGGCAAAGTTCATGTACGATCTAAGCCACATTAGGTCTAATGACCAGGCTTGTACGTACTGAAAATGTGTTGTTAGTGATCTTTTGGCCCTTGTTAAGACTGAATTTTTCTGAGCCCATGGTTTAAGCATCATTTTAATGAGTTTATTTTTTCTGACAGAACCTCTAGGAATGCATTACCAACTTATAGTAATTTTAACTTTAAAAAAAAAAAAAAAAGAAGAAGCAAGAAAGAAAGAAAAAGTACCCTCCGTTCTCTGTCATTTCAAAAGCAATGCGCTCAGCATGTTCTATAATCTGTTGGACAACTTGGATGATACACCTCACATGTTCAAAGTAGATCAATGCACTATTGCAAAAGCTCTGTCTAGTTGTAAGATAATGAGGTGATATAGGCACGGGAATGAGAGGATTTTAAATGATATTTCTATATTCATCTCATCTTCAACACCGAGAAAAACAAACGACTATTCGAATCATTCCATATCATTTCGCTAAGAAACGTAACAATTGCCGTATCTTTTTTGGTGGAGTAATTCCCCCACTGTTTTGACAAACTTTTAATTTGGTCTGTGAAGACTGCGGAGGTAAGGGCACTTTAGACCTACTGTTGACAGTGGGACAGTATTACTTTAAGTTTTAATTTGTTCGCCAGTGGACAAATTTGATGAGCGGGACTGATGCGCGCATTTTTCATGGAGGGGAACACTGCTAATCATACATCCCGCTTGCTCATTGATGCTCATTTCAGAGCGGCCAGACAGAAAGACATTCCACGGACTGTATGGACAAGATCACTATTCTGACAGCGGTGCATTTCCGAAAGATCGACGTTTATAGTGTATCTTTAGGCCTGGATCTGAGAATGGGTGGCTATGACCCTGTTCTTTGTTCTGACATACATATACTTTAATGAAATGAATTGAACTATATGCATTGACAACCCTTCGGCACGTTCATTCCTGCCCCCCCCCCCACACACCCCACCCCTCAGTGCCCTCAACAGACCGCCCTTGGTTCCCCCTTCCCTCTCCTCAAGTTATTGACTCAAATATCAAAGACAGCTGGAGACAGCCTTCCATGTCAAACTCCTTTGATCTGGAATGCTGTTCCAGAATCTCTAAGAGCCACGACATCAAAGACAAGAGATTAAATTTAACTTTCTTTGTTTTGTATTCTTCTAATGTTGTCCACGGCTGTTCAAAGAGTTCTTAAGGATACATTGTCAATGTTCGGTATTCACTTCGTTTTTGTTTTGACTCTTTCTATATGCTGCTGTTTGAATTGTATGTTTGTTATCTGTGTAATTACGTATAATATAATCGGGAGAAGAGAGCGAGAGAGAGAGAGAAAGAGAGAAGAAGAAGAAGAAGAAAAGTGAGAGGATGACAAAGAGAGAGAAAGAGCGAAATAAAAAGACAAAGAGAGAGAATCAGGATGTATTTTATATTTTATTTGAAAGTGCAGTGCATAATATGTCAAGAGATTCTGCATATTTTTTTAATGGTTTGTTTGTCTCTTTGTTTTCGAGAAACAATGACACAAAAATAATCACGGTTATGGCGAACATGTTTAAGCCTATGCAAAATGTTACACTCAGAAATCATTATCTTATCCAAGTTAATGAAGTGTACGACAGTGAACTATGATCTTTGTAAACTCAAAACTCATAAGATTCTTTCGGAACAGTAACCTGGGTGGGTTGACTTTACGCTGGCAATTCAATCCGCTTTTCATTTACACCGAGTTCCACAAGATAATAGACTGCCACATTCTATCGAGTAATCATTATTTGTAACACTTTGATAATGAGACTCGCTTTTATCGTGAATGGCGCAGTATAGTTGCGATCATGTTGATGAGCTGACAGATACCACTAGTGTGTCAGTTACTGTAGCCAATGTTACTGTTACCACTAATACTGCGTTCATCACTACTATTGCCTCTTTTACCTCTCTACCACTATCATCTCTACTACTATTACTATCATTACTCCATAGTGTGGTTTTTATAAGCTTTTCAACCTCCTGTAGTGGTGGTTATCTCAGCTGTCCACAACCGTGGTTAAAAAATAACATAGCAATATAATAATGTTATGTTAATATGAATATATTACTCCATATATCACTATGCCTGCTTTTTATACTGCTATTGCCACAACCACCTCACTGCTGCTAAGCTTGCTATTCCCACTACTGCTACTCCCACCATTGCTAATGTTACTCTTATGGTTAGTACCACCATCATTACTGTTACTGTTGCTATTAGTAGTCCATGTTCTGTTTTGCTGTCACCATTACCTATCACCACTCGTGCAACTCTTTACTAGAACTACTACTGTCAGTATCGTTATTATCATTAATGTCAGCATGTCCATCTGTCCGAATAGCTGGCGGTCCCAGTGCAACCCTCTTGTCTGTGAAAGTTAGCCAGTGCTTCCTCACTATTCAATTGTGGCTAGGGGTCACTGTTCTGAGGCCAGTGAACATTGTTGATAGTCGATGAGTTGATGACCATAACACGTACTCGTTAGTCATAGTTGTGGCTGTAGCTGAGGATTCAGAGGAACAGCCAAGACCAGGTCGATGGGCTGCTTGTAATGCTGTTTATGGCGATCTTGTACAATAGAAGATACATCTCAGAACGGCGATGTTGTTTCTGGTGTCCTTTGATGACACAAGATAAATTTGGGAAGATGTCACGTCTCAGCTAGCCCTATACGACAGAATTATAAATTTACGAACAGTAAATATGACTTTTATAACCCTCTACAATACAAGATAAATAAGTAAACAGGACTTTCATATCCCTCTACAATACAAAACAAATAGGTAAATAGGACTTCCATAACTCTCTACAATACAAAATATATAAGTAAATAGGACTTCCATAACTCTCTACAACACAAACTATATAAGTAAATAGGACTTCCATAACCCTCTACAATACAAAATATATAAGTAGATAGGACTTTCATAACCCTCTACAATACAAAATATATAAGTAAACAGGACTGTCATAACCCTCTACAATACAAAATATATAAGTAGATAGGACTTCCATAACCTTCTACAATACAAAATATATAAGTAAATAGAACTTCCATATCTCTCTACAATACAAAATATATAAGTAAATAGGACTTCCATAACCCTCTACAATACAAAATATATAAGTAAACAGAACTTTCATAATTCTCTACAATACAAAATATATAAGTAAACAGGACTGTCATAACCCTCTACAATACAAGATAAATTTGAGAACAGTCACGTTGCTTCTCGTAGGCTTTAAATATTATGATACAAAGTAAATATCAGAACGCTCACAGCCATTCTCATCGCCCTACTCGTGTTCGAGGTGAAACGCTACGGACTAAATTGATCCACCCAGCGCATCTTGAGACAATGTTACAATGTCGTTCCATTAAGTGACTGCTCCATTTCACATTGTCGTCCAGGTAACTTTTCTAAGAGATCAATAGCTTTTAACCTATCAGTTTTCCATGTGAATTCCCTCGGGAGGCCTGTCAGGTCGTGTCATTACCTGCCTCTCACAGATCATTCAGGTCGAAAGTAACCCAAGACAGTGGTTTTCAAGCGGTTTTCTATTGCTTGCATTTCCAGAAATAGTTCATATTCGATACGCACAGATCTGGAAATCCCCGGCGGAATGTTTGTACCCTCTACTGAAAATAAACACCACGAAATCCCACAACACTAGTTTGTAGGCAAAACTTCGGGAAATACGCGACGCCGGAAGTACGTCATACTTTTTCTGACAACATTAAAATATTAACACTTCTCAATACTACTATTATTTGGGGGCCATCTAGGTTCAGTAGGCTCACAGTGAAGAATTTTAGTGACACATTTTCTCCACACTGTAACAGGGTCAAACCGGAAAGTGAGTCAAATTTGTGAATAGTTTGGAGTGTTTGTACCCCCTTGCTAAAAATAGACGCTGGTAGTTCCAACCTTTTGCTTGTTTGGAACAAATCTATTGTGCCCAAAGAAAGGACATAGTATTGTCTTTTCATTTTCATTCGCCGCTGGATGATGCAGAACAGGAAATCCGAGACAGTGGTCTTAAAGTGTCTTGTTTTTCCCGAGTCAGTTTCAAACAATGTTACCAAAGCACTTCTGGAGGAGAATCTCTGAACTGGTTTCTGTTGTTCGTATTTCCAGATGACGTACCTAAAGAGATCGTGGCTAGAGGTTCTCAAGCTGTGCAGGCATACGAGCAGGCCTGCATGTGTGGCACCCAGCCTGTGTGTCGGACTCGCCTGATGCTGGTGGGACAGGACGGGGCTGGCAAAACCAGCCTGAAGAGAGCTCTGGTTGGACAATGGTGAGTTGGGGAATGCTGACCGATGGTCAACAGGTTCAGGTATTAGACATAGTCATGGAAATCATGGCAGTATGGAGATTTGTGTGATGAAACTATTAAAACTGGTCTGGCCATGCTTTTTTGTCAGGAAGCGTCTTAGTTTTGTCCAATTCTTTTTTGTTTTTGTATTTCATTTTGGTAATGTTGGGTTGCTCATAGCTTTGGTAGCTGATTATTTACATGTGACAGAAAGTTACTTTTGGGCATTGAGTATTGTGAAAACTGAACGAATTCCATTGCTGAGTAAAATTTTTTGAAATTATTTGCATGTTATAGGTTTAATGCCATTCAAAGGAGAAATTTGAACAAATTGAATGGGCCCATTTTATGAAAAGATAGACATGTGCATGGTCAGGTGATGAACATAGAATTATTTGGAAATACTATTTCCTGTCCTTTGAAGTTCATACTCAAAGTGATATTATGATGAAAGAGTGAGACATGACATTTTGGACAAAATGTAATCACAACCTTTCCATGAGAATGAAATGAAAGAGATGAGGAAATATTTTTGATCTGTGGATTTGAGGAAACCTTGTCCAGTCGGGATGAAATCTAGAATTGTGAAACTGTGCATCTATTGTCTGTTGGTCTCTTTAACCCTTTGAACCCTGTTCATCAGTGCCTGAAAAACACCTGTCCCTGGCCTTCTGGGCCGAGAATGGAGGTTTCTTATTTCGTGTTCAATAGTTTTAGTAAACACAAGCCTGAAATATTTGTAATCACCATAGTCCTAAATGTCCTTGCCTCAATGCAACCTGTTAGATTTAATTTTTACGTAATGGGCACGTAGGACTAGAGTAAGTGTGTCAGCCTGGTCTGCCGGGAAATCTGCCCGGTGTACCTGGCTGTAGGGTTCAACAGGTCAAGGGTCTATGATACCTATCATATATAAAGAACTGAAATTATCCATGTTCCAAAAAAAAACAATGTTAAAAAGGGCAAGAATTGTTTGTTAAATTAAATGATGTGCCACCAGTTGCAGTAATATCATTCCTAGTAAAATACCCTGAAAGAAGTTTCACAATCAAATGCAGTTTGCCTATCATGAGGAAAGAGGACTGAAAAATGTCTCTTTGTTTTTTATCAACAGTATTTGAAAACCTCTAAGACTTGTTGTCAGAGTTTTCTTAGAATTCAGCACCATTCAGCCACACATTTGTAAATCTCCTCAAATCTGTAAAGTATGAAAAAAAAAACAGCATGGATGTTTAGATTTCGTTACTATCAGAACTCAACACATAAAATCATGTTGAATTTGACAATGTGCAACAGTACAGTAGCCCTTTTAAGATAGTGTTTGACTCCCAAATCTTTCACCATGTTCACAAAATGATTACTATAGTATGGCACATTATACCCCATAACAGTAACAAAACCCCTGAAATTTGGAAGGTCGTCAACGTCATTGTTCAAGGTTTCAGTTAGGTGGTCATAATTACAGGATATCTCAGGAAAGCCCTTTTGTATAAATATTTCAAGAAACTTTTACATATCCATTCCATGAAAGCACAAGTTCATAACATTCCCTTTCTTTTAAGCCAAAATTTTAGAAATCCATTGAATGGCTTTTGAGCTATAGGGGACACAAAGCGGTATCACTTTTGTCATTTTTGTAAAATGATAAACAGCAATTTTATTTAATGACAGTTTCTTTTATGTTTTGGAAGACTTAATCACTAATGTTGTGCTTTTCTGATTGAGTATAATAATGATAGATTGTTTTCTTTGATGAAAGGTCATTTTAAACAGCCTTGTTACTTCCTTTTGCCAAACACAAGACATGTTGAACAAACAATGTAAAAAAACGCACAAAAAATATCCTTTCATTACCTGTCATTTCAAATATTGATCACCAAAAAGATTGACAAAACTATTACAACAGGAGCAAAACATTTTCCTTGTACTGGTAGCATGAATGTTTAGGAATATTTCATGAGATAGTTAAAAGGAAAGAGCACAAAATTGACTTTTTTTTCTTCTTTACATACACTGCTTCTTTAACGCCCCTCATATCTGGCAAAGGCAAGTAACAGGGCAGGTCAAAACGATCTCTAGTTGATTGATTTAATACTGCTCATATTTCCAGCCATAATGACCGAGAGGAGAGCACAGGAGGAATCGACCTATCAGCCTCGTGCTCCTTCAGTCTGCACAACTCAGCATCCTGGAAACTGGCCATCAAGGGAGACGAGACCATTCGGAGGGAAAGATTACAGGATTCTGTGGATCTTGGAGTGTTAGGTATATTACTGTTCATAGATTCTTTACACTCTTTTTAAGTCAAACTTTGAACAAATATAGTAGAAAAGATAAGATTTTCTTATATAATTGCACCATATGTGCTCGAAAGTATGTGCTTATATTCACGAAAACAGTTTTTTAAGTGAGATAGTAAGATCTTATGATGAAATTCATCATTAGAAATAACCATGAGTCTCAAGACTGTTTAAACGTTTTTCTGTTCAAGCCTCTTGAGTCTTCAGCAACCCAGCATGACAAGAGTGATACATTATAAAGAAAAGCTGAAGCTAGACTGAACATAGCTGAAATTGTAATAGTTAATAGTAAGAGATGTCTTTAGGCTACAGAAAAGAGATGTCCATAATGTACAATCTCCACTATGTAACAATATTCAGTCAATATAAGCAGTCTCACTATAATATCGCTGAATTTAGCATTCTGAAGTTATACTGTCATACTGTTTTAAAAGCTAATTCTGTTATTAGAGGGTTAACATTGATTATAAAGATTAAAGTAATTGTAGTGATATTATTTATGTCAATAACTAGCATTAATATAAAATGTTATTGATCAAAAGTCATATCAACAGTGTTGAGATATTTGATTGATAACACAAAAGACATTCTGTAATATTGGCTATATCCTGTGGAAGCTCTTTACACCAGATTAAAAGTCTTTCTTTTTTTTTTTTTTTTTACATTTATTTATATGTAGGATTATAATAAATGTCATATACACATGAATGATTTTTTAACCAACTGTACAATATTATATGTTTTGATCTATCTTTGGTCAACGTGATGTTGTAAATTCTTTCCTTTTGTCTTTGTTTTTTGATGTTGTTTTTTTCTGTTTTGTTTTGTTTGTTTAGTTCTTGTTTTGATTACAGGAAATAGGGATGGCTTTGGACGAAATGAATAATAGCCCTAAGCCATTGTGTTCATGCACATTTTCCTTTTTGGTATTGATTTCTGAGTAGGTTCAAACAGATAAAGTACAGTCTGTAATGCTACAACATGAAACACATAATTTCTGCAGCCATTTTTGTTGTTTTTTTTTAGCGTCAGAATAACTGTCATCTGATTAAAAAAAAAAAAAGGCATGAAACATAACTGACATTTCTATATTTAACCATATCAGTTGAGTTCATTAACACACAAAAACATAGAACAGTGTATAATGTTAAGTTCTTGTTTGTGAGCATCACATCAAGTTTTTGAACAAGCAAAAGAAGCCAAACAATTTTTTTCCTTTTTAAATAATTTTCCTTTTAAAAGAACAGAACAAATGTTGAATTTTTAAAAAAAAATTTTAAATCAGCATTCATTTTTTTTTTTTCTTTATCATTGCTCTCAACTTCCTTGAGTTGGTGTCAGTGAACTAAATGTTGAAGTTGTTCCAGAAGAGTACTTTTTTTGTTGTTGTTGTTTGCTCCACATCATGATTTTGCTCTTATTTTATTTTTTATTATTTTTTCTTTTAAACTCTACAAGCAGCAGTGTTTCATGCTCTAGCATTCAATCACAGATTTATCAGTTTATGTTAGTTTCAAAATCAGAAGGTCCCTCCCCCCCCCAGAAAAAAAAAATCACACATGAAGACACATTTCTAACATCTATCATATGTGTAGCTGTTGTGTTGTTATGTTGCTGGTGTGAGTCGGGAATTCATTGTGCTTCTATTTAAGTCAGAATTTTGATGAGAACACAGTAGTTGTTAGAGTTTAACATGATTTGTAAGACTGCTATTTTGGAGACAGAGCTCAGCAGTCTTTGGGCATAGGTTTATTTTTTGTGTTGATTCCCCCAGGTGGAGTGGAAGGTCTGGAGGAAGAATACAACAGGGCTATAGCCACCAACATTGCCCAGGAACTGCTGGCAGCCAAGAGGAACGACACTGGTGCCAAAACTGTCATCCGGGATACCCACTCTAGCAGCAAGAAAGTAAGGGCATAAATTACTGATGTTTCAACTTTGATTTTAAGTTATGAATGAGCTACTTCCTCTCCCTGATACAAAGTTAATAGAACAGTTATAAGTTGCTGAAAAAAATAGAAAACATCATTTTTACTTATTTTATTTGTGAACTCTAAAACACAAAATTATAGAAAAAAAAATATGATAAGACACAAATATTTTTCATGATATTGTGATTTTTTGGGAATTTTCAGTTAAATCAAAAATTTCATTCCATGCTTGTATTTTACCTCATCTACCTGGCAAGGGGAAGAATTTGGCCATTGGTCAAAATGATTCACTGGACGGGCAGTGACCAAAGTTTTCTGCTTGGAGATGGCTGATAATAAAAAGAGCTTTTGTTTTGTTGCCTTGGCCAGTCATCATTTTCTGCATTGACATAGATTCCATTATACAAAATTATTTCTGTAATCACCAGGAAAGTAGGCATGAAAAACAGAAAGTTCAGAAATTTTTCCTCCAAAAGAACTTTCCGTCATTTTATTCTGTCTGACCTCTGTATCTCTGTGAATATCTCTGTGATAAGACACAAATATTTTCATGAAATTGTGATTTTTTTTTTTTTCCGGAGTTTTCCATCAAATCAGAATGATCTTGATCTTCATTCCATGCTTGTATTTTACTTCACATATCAATTATCAGTTATGATCCATTTTTTCAGCCAGCCAAGTTACCTCGCTTTGCCAAGTGCAAGAATATTGTAGGCATTGTAAAAAAGAAAAAAATCATGATAATCCGTTTTTTTTTTTTTTGACAAGTGAGGTAAACAATTGTGAAATACACTGGAACATTTTTAAAAATTTTTTTGGATGGTGAATTTTTGTTGCATTTTCTGTTACTTATGTTTCAAATAACAAAAGAAAAAGTAATATTTTCCCTCCAGTTTAACACTCTTGTATCTGGCCAAGGGAAGTAATTGGCTGAAGTTCAAAGTGCCTCATTTTGTGTGCTTTCCTTCACAGTCCAGTACCACATCCACCACCAACTCCTCTAGCCCTGCCAAGACCCCCAACAACAAAGACATCCTCCTGGTGTCGGAGCACAATCAATATTCAGCCGTACACGAAGATATCCCAGACAGAATTGTCTCCCTAGTTCAGAAAATCATGGAGGAGAAAGAAGCCAGCCAGGGCTCAAAGCATAGCTCTACAGCCAAACCCAGCCATGAGTCTGTCATCCTCAACATTTGGGATTTCTCTGGTCATGTAGTGTACTATACAACACATCAGGTAATCTGTGCTTGACTGCATCTCTGCCGTCACTTTTAACTCTTTGCTCCCAATTATTGCAATTATGCTACGGCCTGAAAATCCCCTTCATACCAATTGTCGCATTAATGCAATGTATAACTCTCTTTGGTGGAAAATACCTTTAGTTTGTGACTTCCTGTCCTCTCTACTTCGTTCGGCTGATGTTGCCTAGTTCAGCAGTCGCATTAATGCGGCAATTGGTATGAAGGGGGTTTTCAGGCTGTGGCGTAATTGCGATAATTGGGAGCAAAGTGTTAAAAATACAGTTTACACAGTTAAAAAAAACAGCTTGTACTGTATTTCTAAAAATGACGGCAGATCTGCCGTCCTCATCAAAAATAATGAAAGTGGAAACATTGATATCGATGTACATCAATTGATATCAGTAACAGTGAATTTTATAGCTCATAACTGTTTTTTTGCAAAGTATAGGAACATGAAGATGCATGAGATCGAAGCTCTGAAATGTGTAGAATTATCTAACAGACCTAAGTGTGCAGTATTCTTATTCATGACAAACAAACACAAAATCAAAACTGAAACAGCTCTATTTCTGCATCCTGCAAAATCTTTGCACATCTATTTTCTTCCTTGATCTTTTGCATTGATAACTTTTGTTATTTTTGGAATGTACATTTTTCAGCATTGACATGATATATTATTATATTATATAACAGAACACGCTTTTGTGTCACTTTCACTTCGAAATTCCCATCCAAAAACACACAAGTGTATTTTTTCTACTCAGCTGTTAGTTACTGTGGTCACAATCTCATATTACATATGAGACATGGCACGATGAAATCAGGCGCTCATCAGGCTGAGGCGATCAGAGAAATCGGAGTTTTTCAACAGTGAATGATTTTTTAACACATTTTCTGTTTCTTCACAGAACCTTCTACATCAATCTTAAATTGCATTTTAGAGTTAAATTTGCTGAAATAGGCCAGTAAAAGCCCCAAATTTTTAATTATGGCACGGCCTTATAGGGATAAATAAAGATTAACAAAAGTGATTGGCCATTTTCTTGCTAAATTCAGCTGCAGCAAAAGCAGCCCTCATTATCATTAAATGCTCATATCTCAACTCCTACTTAAGGTAGAACAAAAATTCTTTCACACGCAAAAGGGAAAATAAATAATCTTCACAGTGACACCAATAACTCCATATGCTCAAAATTTTTCGAGAGCCTGATTTCATTGTGTTGCATCTCATATGATATAGAAGAGCAAAAGATAGTGTCATCAGTTTCTGAATGTACCTGAGTTTCTTTGTGATGAAAATGTCTAGCTGCTTTACGGTTTCTTGAACTGCTATTGACATAAACAGAAAGAAAATTTGCACATGTCTTGTAAACTTCATAGTTTTTTTCACCTAATTTATCTCTTGGTCCAGGTGTTCCTGTCCAGCCGTGCTGTTTATTGCATTGTGTTTAATTTATGTGATGACCTTACTGTAAAACCAGCTGATTCTCATGATAAAGTAAGTATCATTCTAGGATACAATTTTTTTTGTTTCTGTCTGTCCGTGCATAAGAATTGTATCCAGTTAGTTATGCAAAGTGTCGGGGAGAGGAGGGGCTTCGCTCCCCCC
>JBCAUA010004981.1:0-13423 GCA_038406235.1 Peronia verruculata | reverse complement strand
GTGCCATCCTCGATATGCCAGGGGAGATATCTCTTCTCTCTCTCTCTCTCTCTCTCTCTCTCTCTCTCTCTCTCTCTCTCTCTCTCTCTCTCTCTCCTTGATCTTATCTTCTGTCCCGCTTTCTTTCCCCTCTTCTTCTTGTCTTCCGTTATACTTCTCTTAACAATAGTATTGTGGCGAGATAACAGATTTTTTGTTTTTTCATCCTATGTTATGTTAGGATGGGGAAGTGCCAGATGTTATGTGAATGCATATGTTATATGTATTTTTATATCACGAGGGGCCTGTGACACTTGCCATAGACTTGGCTCTTGTCCTCACACTGACCACTGTAAGGTCTTTTGTCCTCATCTTCATTGGTCAGTCTTGACCGTCCCAGGCCTGGAGAGGAAACAACCTGTGATGCCCAGACAGTGACCAGCCATCACCCCCGTGACACACTGCCCACGCACTGTCCATTTGTCACCCAGAAACTTCCTGACAACAGCTGATCCACTGTCTTAAGATGACACCAAGATAGCTTCATGATGCTATCATTTCTTCCATCACTACTTCGACCTTTCAGATTCTCTTTGTCTTAAGCGCCCCCATCATTATCATATGAGATAGCTGCAATTCTCCGGATTTTAGACACTTTTCTACGGACATTTGCCTAATTCTCTTTTCATTTGAAGGATCCAGTTTGCACATTTTCTCAGAATTATTGCAACGAAACTTAAGTCAATGAAACTCTCAAAGATCAACTTTTCCTTCCGTGTGAAACTATCTCATCCTATTTCAACCAATCCCCGAGTCTCATCCACACACAGCACTTGCAATTCTATTTTTTGTTCACTGCCACGCATGCCTGTCAGGTCCAGTTTGAGCTGGTCTCAGTACCAGGTCTCAGTACGTGTGTGGTGGGGGAAAGGGGAAGCCACACCGTCTCCTCAAGATTTATGAGCTCTCTTAGATTATGCAAGTCAGCTGCTAATCTTGTCCTCTCCACATTGTCATTTTCTCGGTTTCTCTCTCTCTCTCTCTCTCTCTCTCTCTCTCTCTCTCTCTCTCTCTCTCTCCCCCTCCCCTTTTTTTTTATTTTTATGTTTATAAACTGACATCTGACAGACCAGGCTAGCGGTCAAGTGCAGGTGGGGAACTCCAGCACAGTCCCCTATCTTTGCTGTCCGTACATCATAGCAACTTTGGTTTCCGCCTTCCTGACAGCGGCATTCATATCTCAGGCAGAGCACAGAGCAGAGCATGTTGATGACATGTTTACTGAATGACATGTTTGTTGAAGACATATCTCTTCGGGAATTCAGAAAAAAAGAAAACAAGAAAGCTGAGGACAGAGGTCATTACTACAGTCTTTTTCCCCGCTCAGTTTTTATACTCCATCCACATTTTTTTTTTTTTTTACAGTATACAGCCTAGATACTAATTTGGTAGGTTATAGACATATTCACTGATTGGGAGTATTTTTACGTAATGTACATTGTCTATGTTTGTGGTCGGAAAAAGTTTTTAGATCGCTCTTGTCTAGACTTGGATTGCATTGATTTTGAAGTCTCGACTTGTCCCGATTGCCTCTCTCACTTACCGTCGTATATATGGCATATTTAGCCCTCTGGGTCGTTTGTTTTACGGCCCACCTCAGTGACATCATCCCAGAATGGTGCACTACCAAGGTGTCTGAACAGTCATGCCATTAAATGAAAACGTAAGTCAGTTAGTCAGTTTTATCAGTCAAAATTTATATTCATTTCTTTCATTTTTCTTCCTTCTCTGCAGGAGACAGCCGAGCTCATTCAGAATGTACGAGATGAGATGAAAAAGAAGCCTCTGGGAGCTTTCACCCCCGGCTATAGCTACACAAAGACCATACGCTCCATGCTGGAGGAGATCCTGCCCGAAGATGCTCACGAGACAGCCCAGGGCAAGCTCTACGTCTCCCTCACTAACGCTGAGACCAAGAAAAACGAACTCATCACCGATTTCAACTCCAGGGATGAGATGATCGAGGTCAGTAGCTCTCTCAGATGGAACGGTGGCTTTTGGTTTTTTAGTCTTAACTTCAAAGGTCCATTATGATTGAATGTACTACATATTATTATCCATATCCAACCAATTATCCCCCATACGGTAATGAAAACAGATGCTTCTCTTAGATAGACATGGATTCAGAGAATAGCTGATATGAGATATTTTTGCCTGGTCTGAGGACACAAGAACAGGTTACAATAAACTAATATGGACAGTAATAACAAAGAATGACTTGTTCCAGATTATCGTATATTTTAGAGTTTTCTTTCTTGATCCCCCTAGTGGTTTTTTTTTTTTCAGAATAGTATTACAAAAAAAAGCTCTCCTGTTTAGCTGGTGTAGATATTTCTCTAGTGGTGCCTTCATGACTTGTCAAGGAGTTAGAGGACTCAGTAAACAAAAAAGCCTCATTCATTTAATTCATACAACCAATAAATTCTGTATTTGTTTTTTTCCACTCGGCAGATTCTCTTGGCCAGCTGTTTTATTCCAGTGTATGGGGGTATTAAGGCTCCCATCATTCGAGGAAAGGTTAGTGCATTTGTACGGGGTAGACATTTCAAGATTTCACGTGAAATAGAAATTACTTTCCCATTCGATCCTGCTAATGAAAAAATTTCACAATCATCTATGTTTGGTTGTTTTTTTTTTTCAATTTGAAATGACAGTCATTTTATCAGTGCCTCTGCTCCTGTAAGATGCTTTGTAATTAAACAGAAAAAAAACAACAAATTCAAACAAAAAGAAAAAGACAGTAAAGGTTAGATAATATAGTGGTACTTTTTAAATATGATGTGCAGTATGGATAATGTAGGCATGTTACATTTTGCTTCTAAAGTTTTATTTTCCTAATTGATATATAAACAAGAGCTGAGCTTTTTTAAATCTGAAATGAAACCACCCCAGACCATTTATGTTAAACTTTAATTTTATGATAATTGATAAAGACAGATTTCATTTCATATGGGTTGAATGGCCTTTCTGGCCAAGATTCCTGAGTGCTATTGCGGCCTTCATATACTGAATTAACCCCCACACCTTTCCCTTGACCTTTGACAGAAATACCTGGATGGTGGCCTGTCCAACAACATGCCCAGGCTGGAGCCAGGCCGAACCATCACAGTCTCTCCCTTCGATGGCAAGTCAGACATAGGGCCCAAACAGGGCCAGGAGCTGGAGAAGAAGGCCCATTTCATAAGTGTGTCCAAGCAGGAGTACCAGGTGGGTGTTCACTCACTGAGTGTGCAAGGCATGCAGTGGCTTGGTAGAGTTAGATTGTTGAGGACTCGGCGAAGGAAAAATGAAAATGGCATGAGAATTTTTACAAATCATTCACTGCACGATGAAGGGGCAAATCTATAACAATCCCAGTACAGCAAAAAGGTGAACCCTTAACTTTTCTGTGTGCATGATCAAGGGGCGAATAGTCAATATATTATCTGACTGTTTACCTCTTTATCATGCACAGAAGGTAAGAGTTTGCTTTTTTGTTGTACAGCAGTTGTTACCTAACTGCTCCTGTGTTATAAGCTGATGAGAGACTTTGCCCTCACCTTTACTTTTCTAATTTTAATAAATGTTTTGTTTGTTTGGTTGGTCGTTTTTTTGGGGGGGGGGGGGGGAGTTAGAACAAGGACAATTAAATTTGGCTCTCTGCGATGTGTTGAGAAAGAGATAAGTTTTCTCTTCGACAAGCGACTGAATTGATGAACAAGTGAATGCATGAATGATCAAAGATTATATTTTTGAATACTTCATGATTCACTCATTACAAGATTTATATTGATGGTCTGCAAGATTCTTGAAAAAAGGCTGCAATGGGCAAAGAAATTTGAGTTCTTTGTACACAATGAGCCCACAAAATAAGTCCCCAAGTTTGACAGAAAGGTGCCATTTCCATTTTCCACCTTCAGTTGAGTCTTCAGAAGTTTATATGGAAATGCATTTTTGTGCTGATTCACTCCCTTTCAAATCACAAACTTCTGTCTGAATGATTGTTTAATGTGTTCAGTGGCTGCATGCCTGACTATTTCTGCTTTATCCACTGGACTGGAGTGCCTCTTTGAGACTTGAAATAATGCACTGACTTTGTAGATTACAAGTACTTTTACTTGAGACTATAAAGTACTTTACAGAAGTAGCTCTATCATTATCTGGTGGAAACTGCCCATTTAGATATACAATGTATGTAGTCTTTGTCACAGTCTATGTAGAAAAAAAATAATCAATAATTATGTGGCGAACATCGAGATTACGATCTTACTTTAAAGATGGTGATTGTTCTCTGGGAGGCTGCAGAAGTGCTAAGAAAGACAACTCATGATATTGTCAGTATTTGTATAGATAGAGGGAGTAGTCTGCCCTTACTTTGTTTGAGTCCTTCAATCTCCAGTACCGAGATATAACTTGTTGTAGAAATGGAAATCCTCTTATCTGCTCCCTATAACCTGATATATAACGAGCTTATGACTATTTCCTGGCAGTGGTGAATATCTCTCTTTTCCTTTTCTCTGCCATATTGTTATACAAGTACACGCTTTTATGAAGTTACTTTAGTAATGACCATTGAAAAGATCAGATGTTAGATTGTTTAAGATAAAGTTACTCTAAAATGGCTATGGAAAAGCTCAGGTGTAAGATTTGTCTTAAGTAATATTTGGAAACAAACTATCATAGATCGTAGATGATAATGATATCACTCACTGTATGTGTGAGCACATTTGAACAGGTTTGCATTTTGATTCATTTCTAATTTAGATAATTTAGATATTTATATTTTTAGTGCATCTTGAATCAGACATTAGCTTTCTCACATACTAGCAAGCTAGCAGTGTGCAGTGTCTGTGCTCATGTTTATGAGCAGCTAAAGGACGTCCAACAAGTAAGGTATCCACATTTACTGTTGCGATTTGTTCACAAAAAAAAAAAAAAAAGAATCAGGACGTCAGGACTTGTGTACCAACTGCCAGCTAAATGTCATTTGAGGAAAATCACTGGAAAAGCTAAGCTCAGAACCATGAACCAAGAATTGCTACATTCTCTTTTTGGACGTACCCAGTGAAATGTCAAACTCCCAGGGAAATGCACACATTCAGATATAAAAATCCTCTGCCTGTGGACATTATCAATGAAAGTACCAATGGCCAAACGGTCACAAGGAAAGAAAGAAGTAAGAAAGGAATAAACGTCTTCTCTGGTCCCTTTTATGGTTCATAATACCTGGATTTATTACTTTTATGTATTCAAGAAACCATTTGACCCAAAGAGAGTAAAAAACTTTTGGTTGGGTCCCTACCTACCTATTTGTACCTTACTTTTTGGACGTCCCACATAGTCAGTTCTGTGCATGGCGGATCTCTGTGTGCTGTGTCCTTGTGTGGAGCTCCCAGAGTGAGGAAAACTTGTGGTCTCTTCTCTTCCATACAGGTAAGTCTGAGCAATATCAAGAAAGGAGCTCATGCTTTCTTCCCACCCAAACGTCATGTCTTGCAGGAGTACTACGAGAAGGGCCGCTACGACGCCAGCCGCTTCCTGATACGTGAGGGCATGTACGAGATCAACCTGCAGGCCATGGACAAGAAACAAGTGCTATATGAGTCATCCGTATAGTTGATCATCCACTCTTGCTATGCTCGTTTTCGTCCTGGATGTTTGATGTGGGTACAAGATGAGCAAGAGACAATGGCTACCTGAAGATGTGACATCACTGCTGAGCTATTTATCCTCGAACTGTAAAATAATATGTGTAACCAATGGACGGATGAAAGATGTCATGTATATAGAGTGTCTGCCTGACAGTGAATGACGCAGCCAATCAGTGACTGCCATGTCATGTCAGATCAAGAATGTTCTTTTCCTACCTGACAATTTCCTTTGCCAGACACAGAAGTTGTTCAGCCAGCATCACACAGCAGGAAACATTCATTTTCATTCTTTTGTTTGAAAGGTTTCAAAAGAAAAACAAAATCTGAAAGTTTAGTATTGAAAACGTATTTCATTAATAGTTTTGAAGTTGTTAGGTTCCCCACTGGTTCAACATTTCACATAAAACAATAAAAATATATTTTTCCTTCTTTGCAGCGTTGGTACATCAGCTGTTATGTTTGGCGAAGGGAAGTAACAAGGCTGGTGAAATCAGTCGCCATAGTTTTACATATCACTGACATTTTTTGCAATAATTCTAACTGTCAGAAGTCACAATCTGTCTTCCTGTGAGTGACTGAGAATTTAGACTTTGTAATATGACTCGGAGTGTCTGTCAGTGATTAATCATTCGCAAAACTATTTGCAGTATTACATTTTTCTGTCTTGTGTAAGTTCGTGCTTTTGTAGAATGTGGTTTAAGGTCAATCAAAATTGGTGCTTGAGTTCAAGAGAGATGTTTTTCACAGAATGATTCAGGCATCGTGTGTCACTGTAGACCATGACTGGTATCTGCCTGCCCCATCATGTGAAGCTTCAGGATTGATCTCTGATTGGTGAGGATGAAGGAAATAAAAAGTTTATCATTTTGTGCACGTACTTAAGATTAATTTTGAGCTGTCTTTCTGGACAAATCTGTAACATGTCAGGATTGTTTAGTGTAAAGCAAAATAAACTTGAGATTACATACTTAATGACATGAACTTTATCAATATTATAGACAAAAAACCATGTGCTCAAGCCCCAATGCTGCCTGTGTCAGTTAGAGGAACTTCTGGCATACAGTGAGGTAAAGAAAGTGAAATTTGGGAGTGTTAAAGCTTTAATGATTAGCCATACATTCAACCCGTGTTTGTGTGTTTGACAGTGTCCATTCTGTTGATCATAGCATCAAACTTTTACAACCGGCTGACAGATTGAATGTTCTATCCTGCGGTCTTCCTCTTACCTGGGCCCCTCATTGGTTGAGAAAGGTTCAGAACAAGACATAATGAATGCATATATCATGAGATCCACAACTTGTATGTGATAATCAGCTGTTCATGCCAAAACAGTTTCTAATGAAAGATTCTGATGAAAAAATGCTGAGATTTGCTATGTCCTGTCTGTGTTTATTTATGTCATTTGCTGCTTACACTGGTGGTCATTTTTTTTTTTTTTAACACTTAAAATTGAAACTGTTACTGCATTTCTACCCCAAGAGAAAAATAGTAATAAACTTCTTTTTAATGATTAAACCAACACGTGATTAGAAAATGAAGACGCTTGCATTGATGTATGATAGAATGTATGCTGAAAGCGATCAGTATTTTACCTGTGAAAAGAACATCACTTGCTATTTGCCAGACAGGTGAGATTGACGTCAGTTTTGAATCACAAGGAATGTATGTCAGGGGAGCACACGGAGAGAGACCGAGTTATAGTCAGATGTAAGTGGGGATAACATTTTATCCACTGACGAGCACATTACTTATCATCAGCTAGATTTTATTTACAATGAAATGAAAGCCTGACAACTCAGCACCTTTGATCTTGTTGCCAAATGTATTTAAAAAATTCTCTATCATCATCCCAGTCGTGCCTTGTGTCAGTCTTGTTGCCATCGACTCCATCTAACAAACTTAATACCCATCAGTCAGCAGGTTGATATATTATACAGGTAAATGTATTATCACTACATTTTGTAAGTTTCAACTGCATCTGAATTTTATTATAGATTTTTGTTGGAATGTGAAGGGACGCAATCCAAGCTATTGGTCTGGGTCTGATAGTGTCTTGGGATCTTCCTGATCAAAAAGAATTTTTTGACACCAGGTAGGAGATGGTAAATGTGTGCAATGTTCACCTGTTTGAAATATGCAGGCATCGCTACCACTTAGAGAGATAACTCAATCGTTTTGTTTTTCCCACTTCCAAAATGAAGAGTTTAGGAGCAAAATGAGACATCTTCAAAATTGTTGTTTAGATAACAATGACAATTTGTTCTCCAGTTGTTAGTAATTTATCATCAAGCACTAGAATGTTCTGAAGATTGTCAGGAAGGATAAGCTGCATTTGGTGAAACGAAAGTCCTTACCATATAGCAATATCCCCATTCCCAGTATTGATGGGGATAACTCAGAAATTTTCAAAAATGGCATTTGTCGCAGTTTGCCCTGAAACTTTTTAGTTGTCCTCATGACTTAAAGTATGCCTGGAGCCATTAGCTTGACAAGTAGTTTGCAGATTAAAGTTTAGTGTTCTGGTGAACAAAATGGCTTATCAGAAAAAGATTTGGAAAAATGATGTTCATTTTCTTTCTCTAAAAAAAGTCTGTAGTAATCCATATCAACTAAATTTTTTTCAGAACTTAGACCTGTACAGTTGTCGTTGAGTGCAGTTTTTTTTTACTCATTATGAATAGGAAATAAGAGAAGATGAACATGTATATGAAGAGAATAGGGATTTCCTGAGGCCAGCAGAGATCATCCAGTTATCATCAGTGATATTTATATGTATAATCTCTCATAGTTTCATCATGTTAACTTTTATACACTAACAATCATTTGTCATCAGTAATATTCTCACATCTCCCAACAAATCACAGCAATAGTTCAATACTATCCATATCATCATGTTAAATTTTACATCCCTAAGTTTTTATCCCAACGACTTCAGTGGCCGAGTCTGGTCTTTGTGTTTTCTCTACCTGCGATATAGATCTTGTTCTAGGAGATTTGAAGTGCTTTACATTTGCCAGAGTGGGGTTTTTGACATTTTTGTACAGTGTGTATAGACAATAGTAAGGCCACATGATAAATTCTGTGTTGAATATGCTCTTCAAAACTGCTTCCATCAAATCTACAGTGTTTTCTTCTTTGTTTGTTTATTTGTTTGTTTGCTTGTGCGTAATCAAAACACCTGCAACTGTAAAGAAGAAATCTTGTATAAAATGAGAATAATCCTTGAATGTTAACTTGCCAATATCATCTCTGTTCTCAGTTTGATTGAGTGAAAAATTTGATTGCAGATTTATAAAGGGAGAGCACAAGTGTTTGGAGAATTTTGTTCTCAATATTTATGTTTATGGGAACTAGAGTGGTTGATTTGTTCTCAGAAATATGCAGAGTGAGAGAGAGAGAAACACAGAGAACCAATGTGGAGAAACAGCTGTGAACAGATGTTTTGTTGTATGTACATATATATGTGCAGTCTTACAGCTGTTGCCTAAGCAGTGTTTGATGTTTGATATGTCAGATGAAATATTTGAAAAGAAATCTTTTATAAGTACATGTAATAAACAAAGGCCAGAGATGCAAATAAGTTTTTGGATGTGTATGCCAAACAGAACGAGAAGGTCAGGAAAGTCACTTTTTTGTCCGATTTTAAAGGAAAGATAAATTGCATCAACAAATAACACATGTACCTATTTATATGGCGAAATTTATGCTTGAGGGGATAAAAATGGAGTAGTGTTTCAATTATCTTTTTGTCTGTATTACATTTTAAAATTAAGTCTTAAAAATTGAGAATGAAACTTTGGTGGTTTACCATAATTTTGTTTGTTTTTTTTTTTTTCTTTTGTATTTGTACTTTTGTTGGGGAGGGAGGGGGGGGGGAAGAATTAATTTCTGTATCTGTGATGGCATTGAAATCAGATGTGGTTTGTCTGGTGAAACGCAAGAAGTTTAACAAGAAGACTGACTGATTAACACTTATGCTCTCCAAGGGTCGCATGTGACAGCAAGAGGTGTCAGGATGAAAGGAATGATTTGCTCCTATGTAGATGAAGATTTATCCATCCTTGCATTTCTTCCTTGGAGAATAAAGTTTGCACATAGAAGACTGCATTGTGTATAAACTGCTTTATATTTTTACAGTTTTGTACCCTGAATAAAATCTGCTTTGCTGATGACAGTGTAGATTTGCACCAGATGCATTTGTACATTTGCAATGAGTGGTAAACGCTGGTAGATGCTGTGTACTTTTCTGTGGTATATCTATTTCTGATCATTGAAAGAGCGGTATGTGAAATTGTTGTTATGTAATCAATCATGTGGTTTTTTGTTTTTGGTTTGCACATCTCAATCTTCCTGCTGAGTGAAGGAATGAGTTAGTGAGTGAATAAGTGAATGAGTGAGCATGCAAAGGAGTGAGTGAGTGCATCAGTGAGTGAATGAGTGAGTGAGTAGGTGATTGAGTGAGTGAGTGAACAAAGGAATGATTGACTGAATGAATGAGTAAGTGAGTGGGTATCAAACAATAACTCTGTCCAAAGATTTGGTGATTTTCCTTGATGGCATGAACTTCATGTGCATCTGAACAGTCTGTGTGGATAAAAATGTTCTGTGGACTCAGAGAGACTATTGACTGGGGCATTTGTCAAAGTGTGTAACTAGTGGCTGTGTTGAAATGATAAAAGGTGTGTGATGTAGCTGTGTAGCCTGAAATATTGAAATGTGATGTGAGCAAGACAGGATTTTAAGGCACATGAGACTTAGGAATGAACCAGTTTGGTGGTCAGCCAAGTTATTTCCCTTTGCAAAGTAGACCAGGTATAATACAAAGCATTGTAAAGAATGAACAAATAACTTGTTTGTTTGTTTGTTTGGGTTGGGATTTAACGGCACATCAGCACAATTATGGCCATATTGTGCCTAAACTGTTTCTCTTGTTATTTGAAACACTTGGAAGGGAAAAATTCACAAAGTGATGATGTAGTGCCATTGTGGTAAATTGTTCATAATTTTTTTTTTTTTTTTTGCTTTGCGTATTTCAGATAAAGGAACTGAAATGTTTTGTTTTTTCTTAACAATGCTTGTCTTTTTCCACTTGCGTTGGCAAAGGGAAGTAACTTACCTAGCTGGAAAAAAAAAATGGTTCATTGAGCATGTCTGTGTTTCTGCACTATAGGAAGGTTTTGTTGATTTGTTGATGGACATAGAATGAATGAATGACTATACATATACACAATGCGAGAGAGAGAGAGCAAAGAAATCACAACCACCTGTACTGTACAGCACTGTTCATATCCAAATGTTTATGACCATTCAAATTGCATGAGTTATTACCCCTGTTCTAACAATAAAAATATTTCTTATCAAAGTACATGTTTGGATTTCTGGTATTGTTTTGTTGTTTTTGTGTGTGTCTCGTATCTTCCGTTAGTTTTTTACCACGTCTAATTACCATGAAGTTAATAGAGCCTGTCTCTAGCTATGCTAACATCTTTTAGCTCTGTCAGTTCTGTCTCTGCCTCTGACTCCTCCCTCTGTACAGCGGCTAAGCCCCGCCCATGTGGAGACCACGCCTCCCTCTGTTAGGTTTGGGATTTTGGCCCTGTCAGTTCTGTCTCTGCCCCTGACTCCTCCCTCTGTACAGCGGCTAAGCCCCGCCCATGTGGAAACCACGCCTCCCTCTGTTACGGGTTATCCGGTTCCCTGTCTAATCACTCCCCTCTGTTGCCTTTGAGCTTTTGTCGACATTCTTGTCTTTCCCTACCGTACGCTCCACCCTGTCGGTGTCTAGCCCCTAATCTCTGTCTTTCAGGGATGTCAAATTTGCTACTTCAGTAAGAAAACAAACTTTGTGGCTGTCAGTAATTTTTCTGTTGACCCCAAATCTGATAGCACTTACCATTAACGCACTTCAGTTTTACGTGCTGCTAAAGAACTTTTCCTACTTTTTCATGCAAGTAGTTTGACATCCCTGGTCTTTCTCTCATGTCTGTCTATCTCTATCCCACTTTCTTTCTCTGTCTTTTTTGTCTCCAATCGCTAATCCTTCTCTCTCTCTCTCTCTCTCTCCCTCCCTCCCCCCCCCTCTCTCTATCTCTCTCTGTCCTATCTATAGTTTATGTCTAGTCCATTGTAAGTGCATAGCTGCCAACCAGTACGGAAAAAACGTATTTAGTATGTTTTTTTACCGGGAGTACGGAAATCTGTATTTGCCTGAGAAAATACGTATTCTGGTTTTCTAGAGTGGGCCAAAGCCCGTAGGTCTACATGATTTAATCAAAGGTCAAAAGTCAGCAAACGCGAGAATGTTTATTAACCCTTTTAACAAAGTGCGCCATGAATTTTCATCACTGGTATACCAGCGATTGGGGGTATGTCTAGATTTTTTCCCAATGACTGCTCCCAAGAACAAGTATGGAAAGTGTTTCTAGTCGCAGAAGAGTGACATCCTGTTCAAAATATGCCAGAAGGAGTTTGTGTTTACAATCGAAGTTTTTGTGTGAATAGAACCAAGAAAATGGCAGAACGGAAGACAAAGAACTTTGTCGAAAGGGTCAATAATCTGTAACGCATCATGTTGTGCAGTGCGCACATGAGAGGTCATATGCATATTCATGTAGCTATTTATAGCGCGGGGTCAGGAGAGATCGAGTACAATCCAGTGTGCTCCCGGTCTGACCTTACATGCGTGTGTGCTATGGCACGTGATACACCAGTCGTGCCGAGAAAGCACTAGAAGGAATCTTCTCGATGGCTGATGTGTGTACAAATACAGAGCCCAGTCAGAGGGAGAGAGGTGTGTCTAGAGTACGAGTGTATTAGCGTTTGATAGTGGCTGCCTATGCGTCTTATGAGCCTGTACTTTATTGTATATACTGTGTAATATAGCCGATCAGCTGTGTTATTATTCGACTTGGAGGACTCTTGCATTTCTCCTCTATTGTGTGAGTCTCGTCCACATCCACCGCCTGATTGCCACTTATAAGTCACGGCCACATCTACTCAACATTGAGAACTCATGATATCTTGGGGGCTCGTCCGGGATCAGGCATACTCAAGGATCGGAGGAGACCAACACAAGTAAGTACAAGTAAGAGAGTATTGTTCATCTATCGGAGGTTCGTGAATCTACATCATGTCGACTATCGAAGAAATAACCCATGCGGCTGACGCTATGGAATTGCGAGGTGAAGCAAGGAAGAAATACATCATGGATGCGACGGAACGTATGTATGAAAGACAAGCACAGCTAGCAAGAGAAGAAAGACAAACACAGCTAGCAAGAGAAGAAAGACAAGCACAGTTAGCAAGAGAAGAAAGACAAGCGCAGTTGGAGCTCGAGAAACTACGCATTCAGGCTCAGATGGTTGGAAAACAAGAGTCAAGCTCAGTCCAAGATGCCCAAGCTACCAATATTTATAGATGGGAAAGACGAGATGGACAGCTGGTTGTTGAGGTTCGAGAGGTTCGCCGTGTCCAGTAAATGAAAGAAGGAGGACTGGGCCGCTATGCTGAGTGCCCCACTGACTCACCCTTGTGCTAGAGGCGTATTGCAGGCTGTCGCCGGAGGAGGCTGTGGACTACGAAAAGGTGAAGGAAGCACTGCTCACGAGATACAACCTGAGGGAGGATGGCTACAGGGTCAAGTTCAGAAGCTGCAAGCCTGAGGAAGGGGAAAGTCCGTCGATGTTTGTAGTCAGGATCAAGACATACCTCGAGAGGTGGATGGAGCTGGCAAAGACGGAGAAGAACTACGAAGG